>MJUT01036074.1:260505-276608 GCA_002080005.1 Gigantidas platifrons | reverse complement strand
TTCATATCAAACATGTAAGAGCCTGTCATGTGAATATTCATATCAAACATGTAAGAGCCTGTCATGTGAATATTCATATCAAAGTTACATCTAAATCTACCAATATATTCAGTGCCCATCATCACTAAAGTCAGCATTATTGCTGTCCATGGTGCAGTGTATTTGATACAACTTCACCTGTTAAAGCTTGTCTAAGACCTGCATCGTTACCATATTTACTGTATATAGTGAAACTCAGTTGTGTGATGGAAGGTAATCACTAAATAAAAGTTCTTCATCTAATAATCAAGTATTCCATGTTGATAAATGTGTACATAAATACATCTAGAGTGCTCTATGTCTTAAATCTCTTTTACTTTGTTAGTGCCATTGTTGTTTATCTTCAATGATCAAGTAATTTACCTGATCCATATATGAGACATTTTTGTATATTAATAGTACTATTAAAACTATTACTAAAAAGTCACATACATGTATATATAGACAATTGAAATAGCTTGATAATTATAATTCCTGGGGCACTAGAATGGTATCTAACCCTAACCTGTATCTAACCATTTCAAAGGCCCAGGGATTCATCAACTATATTGTAAATTACATTTTTTGTAGCTAGGGATTTGTATAACACATGGACATACAAATCCTGGCACGGCAGTATTTACATGGACATATAAATCCTGGCACGGCAGTATTTACATGAACATACAAATCCTGGCACGGCAGTATTTACATGGACATACAAATCCTGGCACGGCAGTATTTACATGGACATACAAATCCTGGCATGGCAGTATTTACATGAACATACAAATCCTGGCACGGCAGTATTTACATGGACATACAAATCCTGGCATGGCAGTATTTACATGGACATACAAATCCTGGCACGGCAGTATTTACATGGACATACAAATCCTGGCACGGCAGTATTTACATGAACATACAAATCCTGGCATGGCAGTATTTATATGGATATACAAATCCTGGCACGGCAGTATTTACATGAACATACAAATCCTAGCACGGCAGTATTTACATGGACATACAAATCCTGGCATGGCAGTATTTATATGGATATACAAATCCTGGCACGGCAGTATTTACATGAACATACAAATCCTGGCACGGCAGTATTTACATGGACATACAAATCCTGGCATGGCAGTATTTACACGACATACAAATCTTGGCATGGCAGTATTTATATGGATATACAAATCCTGGCATTGCAGTATTCACAGTATCAGAAACAAAATATTTGATCCTTACCTTCAATGATAGGTCTCCATTCATGATCCAACCAAACAGACATCCATGGAATATTTTCTTACACATCAAGTTGCCTGGTTGTGTTACAGCTACATCACATACGCCTATACCATTGGGATAAGTTTCAAGGTATTCATTAACTATAGTCTCTCTTCCTGCTTTCTGCACCAGTTTTCTAGACACAACATCAAAGTCCAAATCCTTATGGTTAGTAGCATTCACAACAACATCTACCTGACGTAAAATAAGTGATACATCGTTACTAATGTCAAATAAGTTATACATCGTTACTGACGTAAAATAAGTGATACATCGTTACTGATGTAAATTAAGTGATAAATCGCTACTGACGTAAAATAAGTGATAAATTAATACTGACGTAAAATAATTGATACATCGTTACTAACATAAAATAAGTGATACATCGTTACTGACGTAAAATAAGTCATACATCACTACTGATGTAAAATAATTAATACATCTTTACTGACGTAAAATAAGTGATACGTCGTTACTGATATAAAATAAGTGATACATCGTTACTGACGTAAAATAAGTGATACTTCGTTACTGACATAAAATAAGTGATACATCGTTACTGACGTAAAATAAGTGATACATCGTTACTGATGTAAAATAAGTAATACATCCTTACTGACGTAAAATAAGTGATACATCGTTACTGATGTAAAATAAGTGATACAGTGGAACCTGTCTAATCCGACACACCAAGGGACCAAAGAAATGTGTCGGATTGTACAGGATGTCGGAATACTCAGGTTTTATTTTGCTTAACGTAATTACTTTGGGATCATACATTTTTGTCGGATGTCACAGGATGTCAGAAAACTCAGGTGTCGGATTGCACAAGTTCCACTGTACATCGTTGCTGACGTAAAATAAGTGATACATCGTTACTGACGTAAAACAAGATGTTGCACGCTACATTTTGTATGTCGTGCTAAGAATATCCCCACTCGTTCATTTGTAAGTCGCACGGTAAACAGGAAGTAGATGTGCGGTAAACCTGGAAAGGGGAGACACGGTACAAGTCACCATGACAAAGCCATATATCAAATATAAAATCATTTCTTCCAGTAGAAGCTGAGGTATCTGTTACGAAAGTGTGAACGGATGGACAAACGGACTAACGGACGGATGGACAAGGTGATTCCAATATAGCCCCCCTCTCTATGAGTGGGGGTATAATAAGTGATACATCATTACTGACATAAAATAAGTGATACATCTTTACTGACATAAAATAAGTGATACATCTTTACTGAAGTAAAATAAGTGATAAAATAAGTGATACATCTTTACTGAAGTAAAATAAGTGATAAAATAAGTGATACATCGTTACTAATGTAAAATAAGTGATACATCATTACAAATGTAAAATAAGTGATAAATCCTTACTAATGTAAAATAAGTGATACATCGTTACTAATGTAAAATAAGTGATACATCGTTACTGACGTAAAATAAGTGATAAATCGCTATCGACATAAAATAGGTGATAAAACGTTACTGACGTAAAATAAGTGATACATTATTATATGAGTTACTGACAGTAAAATCAGTGATACATCATTACTAGTGTAAAATAATTGACACATCGTTAATAAATAATCAGCTGAAATTTGTTTACAGACATCTGACCAAAAATGAAGCAAACTCTGTGGAAATTGTGGGGTATAGAATATACATTTTGTAGAACTATTTTTTCTACTTATGGGGTTTCCTCTAAAAGGGATGTCAGCTGATTGTAAATTACAACTCGTCCTAACTCCTATACCAAATAAGAGTACCAGCTTGGCACATGTGTTAATGAAAATCGATGAATGTTTTCTAGAGGAATGGGATATCAATAAAAATACCTCATTATCAATATCAATGATTGATCCTTCTACAATATTTACTGTCATCGTTGAAATCTGTTTCTCTGAAAATTAAAATACTATTATTTTAATCAAGAGGTATAACTCCAGAAATGTTAAACGGGTACAGTCTACAATTCTAATAAGACGTCCTTCAAACGCTTCGAGTCCAAACCCGTGGTAAAAATAATATATACCTACACCCATTGTAATTTATGACGTCATCGACAATTTATAATGATATTTTACCAATTTTTACATATTAGAATCGAAATAATTCATGGTAGCTCGAATTTATATCATTTTTACCACAGGTAGGCACTTTATGCCTATATTTTACCCCTCGCCAATGCTCAGGGTAAAATAATTGGCATAAAGTGGCTACCCGTGGTAAAAATAATATAAATTCGGGCTATCATGAATTATTTCTTAATCAAACTTTGTCTTCTGTTTATGGTCACTGACTTATTGAAATAAATTTGAAATTTGAAACGTAAGTTATTGAGGAGAAACCAAATGTTATAGGGGGCCGTCGTGGTCATGATAGTTGGATTTACAACTACCTGTACAATCAGTGCCTATCACCACTAACGTTGTGAGTTGGAATCCTGTTCAGGCAAGGAGTACTCGATACAATATTATGTGATAAATTTTATCAGTGTCTTGCGACAGGTTGGTGATTTTCTCCGGTTTCCTCCACCAATAAAACTGACCGCAATGATATAACTGAAATATTGTTGAAAGTGGCGTTAAACACCATACACCAAACCAAGCCAACTGTTACAACAATTCAATATAATCATACATATTTTGCTTTTATTTTCTTTTAAATGAGTGCAAAAGTGTTGCCTTATATACACTAAACTTTAAAGATTTCACCAGTTGATTTTGAATATTTAACTAAAAAGGATAATATATCACAATCCTCTTACTGAAACAGTTCTTATTTATACAGAGTGCAACTTTCTAAAAACTTAATAAAAAACAATTAAACACTATATACTATAATACCTTCTTTATGGAAATGTTTATCAAAAACTATCCTCGACATGTGACCCAGCATGATAATTTCTGATATTAAAAACTCGTCAATATCTTCGACTGTAGAAATGGAATCTGCATATCCATACAAGTGAACAAAATGGCCAAACTTCTTGCGTAATTTCCAGAAATTGTTGATCAATACAGTAGCATACATGTGAGAAGGAAAATCATCGGCAATGTCCAGTGGTATCCCGATACTTCTGTATCCTGTGTCTGATATTATATTGATGATTTTTCGAGCACTATTATACAACAAAGACAAGGTAACATCTCTTTTCCGTGTCCAAGGGGGGATAACTGTTAGTAACAGTACCTGACACTTCAAATTTCCTGTGTTTTGAAGAACAATGATCTCCTCTGGTTCAATGGTTGTCCCTGTCTCCTCACTGGTTTTTATTACTTTGGTGATGTCTTTACTGATAGGTTTTCCACCTAGAATCAAGAAGAATCCAAACGATAATGAAGAATAATAAGACATCTACCAATGTGAGTGAGTGAGTGAAATTATTATATTTCTTTCAAATATCTGTAAAACATTTATTTTAATGTAAAATAAAGTGCCATGCCAAGCACAGAAAGTTCATAAGGACTACCTCCTTCACAAGTGTTTTATTTTAATACCAGTTTAACTTGAAAACCAAAGACAATAAAGGAAATTAGCGAGAACACTACCGAAGGTATTAGTCACAATCCCCAAAATCCTATACCAATAAAACTAACTGTTACGATCTTACTAAAATATTGGTGACAGTGATGCTTAACATCAATAACCTTGACCCTAATAATATATTACCAATTCTAAAGATATCCTTGACACAACCAAAAGGTCGAAGGTCAGTCGTAACAGGACAGATAAGTACATCACATTCACTAGTCTCCACAGGACCAATCATTGTTATTATATGCATCATGACATCCCTTTTGTTACCAAGCCAACCAGAATGATGGCGAGCCTTATTGTTGATACTGATCATACAATTTGTTTGTTTCTCTAACTGGGTACATTTGTCCTCAATAGATTTCGTCAAATGTGGAGCATTTCCAAAAGTATGTTCCAATGAAATGAAAAGTTCATTTGATATTCTTTCAATATCCATTTTGACAACAGCAGGATCTTTCCCGTGTAATTCTATTAAGTCATCAAAGATAATATGGTCTACTTTATACATATTACATAAAGCCTTTAGTTTTAATTCGCTAAACTTTCGGAAATATTCTATTTTCCACCCAGGAAGAGGAACTTCTAATACTTGAACTGCACCTTCGTCTTCTTCAGAGGAAGCATTACACATTCTCTGATACTTTACATATTCGTCTGTAGTCATGAATATGATTGTGTCCCCTTTCTTTTTCCGTGGAACAGGCCAAACCTTATTATTATAAATAAGAAACTGTTGCAGCTCTATAAATTCTATCTGTTCATTTTCAACTTCTACTGTTTGAATGCAATTCTTGATAATCTTTGATCCCTCTACAACATAATCTTCAGTGGATGAGAAAACCAAAAGGTCAAACACTTTGTCATTGACCTCCCACAAACAAGGGATCCTTTCTTGTAACAACATAAAATTAACATAATCAACCACTTCTGGTTTTCTCAGAAATCGGGAGCATAAGCTATCAATGTTAAGTAACCTGGTTACCACCTCTTTACATTGTTTATCAATCTGGTACCTGGCATCGTCAACTATTTGCTGGGTTTTTCCTTTTAATACCACCGAGTCGTCTTTTATATCAATTTCAAGATCAGTATCAAGCAATCTCTCAAAGAAGTCAATTTTCTCCAGTACTCTGAGCTTGTTCTTATTGACTTTTACAATACTATCAAATATATTCTGGTTGATATGTTGTCTTTTGTCTGCTTCAATGTCTTCCTCTACAATATATATGTATTAAATTACAATAATTTAGAAAAGACGTGATAAACTTTGTAAACCGTTATAAACTTGTTGTACTACTATGTTTGTTTTGGACCAAGCTATATATTGGTGAAAAGTGAGCATGGTGATATATCGAGGGAGGTGAATTACTGAGGAGTGGAACAAAGGTACACTATATATATAATGTCATTTACTATATTTGATTTAAATAGTCATAGTTCAAATAAAATCTGATTTAAATAGTAATAGTTCAAATAAAATCTGATTTAAATAGTCATAGTTCAAATAAAATCCTGGTTTAAATAGTCATAGTTCAAATAAAATCCGATTTAAATAGTCATAGTTCAAATAAAATCTGATTTAAATAGTCATAGTTCAAATAAAATCTGATTTAAATAGTCATAGGTCAAATAAAATCTGATTTAAATAGTCATAGTTCAAATAAAATCCTGGTTTAAATAGTCATAGTTCAAATAAAATTCGATTTAAATAGTCATAGTTCAAATAAAATCTGATTTAAATAGTCATAGTTCAAATAAAATCCTGGTTTAAATAGTCATAGTTCAAATAAAATCTGATTTAAATAGTCATAGTTCAAATAAAATCTGATTTAAATAGTCATATTTCAAATAAAATCTGATTTAAATAGTCATGATTCAAATAAAATCTGATTTAAATAGTCATAGTTCAAATAAAATCTGATTTAAATAGTCATAGTTCAAATAAAATCTGATTTAAATAGTCATAGTTCAAATAAAATCTGATTTAAATAGTCATAGTTCAAATAAAATCTGATTTAAATAGTCATGATTCAAATAAAATCCTGGTTTAAATAATCATAGTTCAAATAAAATCCTCATTTAAATAATCATAGTTCAAATAAAATCTGATTTAAATAGTCATAGTTCAAATAAAATCCTGGTTTAAATAATCATAGTTCAAATAAAATCCTGGTTTAAATAGTCATAGTTCAAATAAAATTCTGGTTTAAATAATCATAGTTCAAATAAAATCCTGATTTAAATAGTCATAGTTCAAATAAAATACTGATTTAAATAGTCAATAGTTCAAATAAAATCCTAGTTCAAATAAAATACTGATTTAAATAGTCAATAGTTCAAATAAAATCCAGTTTTAAATAGTCATAGTTCAAATAAAATCCTGGTTTAAATAGTCATAGTTCAAATAAAATCCTGATTTAAATAGTCATAGTTCAAATAAAATCCTGATTTAAATAGTCATAATCCAACCAAAATATCCTGATTTAAATAGTCATGATTCAACAGAAATCCTGATTTAAATAATCATAGTTCAACCAAAATCCTGAATTGAATAGTCCAACAAAACCTTGACGTAAATAGTCCTTCTGGATTTTAAGGGGGTGGATGTTTGCTTGTTGAAACTTCCTGCATTTGGGTGTGTGAATTCTCTGCTTTTCTTAAGTAAAATAATAAGTATTTCCTTTACCTTCAACACTGTCACACAACAAGGTTCCAGTATAATTTAAATTTTGTTCACACAATATTTTCTCTCTATTATTTTTTCGTAAAAACACAATTTTATACAAAAAAAACCAACAAAAACACATAATGTTGGTCTTGTTTGATATATACTTCCAATATGTACATTTATCATCCTTCCCTCCGGCTATATCTACCTGCTGGCTCCATAAACAAAACTCGTATCAAAGTCCGCGTGAGCTGAGCAGGACTTATCAACAGTCAGCAGGAGTTATCACCAAATTCTCCTAACATTTAAACTATAATTCCTGTGAAGATGGCAAAAATAAATAAAATTCATCTACACCATTAGCTAGTTAACATTATTTTTTAAAACATATATCAAATTAAGAACTGTCGCGTTAGAAATATCAACAAACATCGTCCTACAAAAATGTACTTTACACAATTCTTGATAACCTCTCCTCAGACGTCATAATTTTTTACGTCATAAAGGAGTTGTGACCGTCATGTTTTCTAAACCGGAACCGCATTGGTAAGCAAAACCTTTAATGAAAATGGGTGACTTTGATGTTTGTAATAAAAAAAAAAATGAATATCCCCATTAAAGGGAAAATCCAACAATCTTAACATTTATATAAATCTGTAAAAATGAATGGTATATTTTGCAAACTACTTATGAACTACGGTTTTGGGAAAGCGTATTTTGAATATTTTGAATCATGTACCGGTAATTTTTCCCGCGAAAAATACAAATATAGATGTATCCGTGTTTATGGTTGATTTAAGGATGATAAACATGTCATCTGAATGTGAATATAATTGATACTGAAAAATATCAGCCTGCTCGACAGAATATGAAGTTTGTGACTCGTTCGCTTCGCTCACTCGCCAACAAACTTCATATTCTGGCTCGGCAGGCTGATATTTTCGGTATCAATCAATTCACATCCAGATAACATATACATATTAATATCTATAATCTAATCAGTGCTACAATGTATCATGGAAGTCAATTATATAAAGCTTGCTTTAAAACAGTTAACAACAGGGGTCACAGTGGTCAAGATCGTATGGTAGTTGGATGTGTAACTACCTATATGCAATCACTGCCAATCACCACTAACGTGAATTCAAATCCACTTATGGCGAGGTGTGCTCAATACAACATTATGTGATAAAGTTTGTCAGCTTTTACCTGTTTCCTCCACCAATAAAACCGACTGCCACGATATAACTGAAATTGTTGAAAGTGGCATTAAACACCATAACCCTAACCCCCTGTAGTTAACTTAAAAACTTCATTATTTTAGGTAAAGCTTAGTCACTTTAATTTTAACAATAGAGTTCTAATTATTATATACAATGTATATTTTGGACATACAGTCTATGTACGTATGTGGACTAAATTTTAAAAGAGTTTGTTCTTCATTAGTTCATAATGATAAAATTATCATTTGCAAACAAGTGATAAAATACATTGGCCTTTAACTGCAAGTGATAAAATACATTGGCCTTTAACTGCAAGAAAGGGTGTATCAAAACTAACCAATACTTGAACCATTTGTATTTATTTTCTTATGTTGACTTTTAGGAATATGTTGTTTTCCATTGTTGTTATTGGACAGTGTTGATTTCTGATTGGCTGGTGTTGATTTCTGATTGGCAGGTGTTGATTTCTGATTGGCAGGTGTTAATTTCTGATTCGACGTTGTGGATTTATGATTGGCTGGTGTTGATTTCTGATTGGACCGCATGGATTTCTGATTGAATGGTGTGGATTTTTCAGTTGTTGTAGATGTTGATCCAGTTCTAGCAGTATTTTCAGTACTTTTAGATAAATGTCTTGGCTGCTTCTTTGATTGGTCTGCCATAATTTCTATTGACTAATCTACAAAATTATATGGTAGTAAAAATTTAAATAAAGGCCCACCTGAGCTTGTATTGCTTGCCTATTCATGAATCCATCAAATCTAGATCTTCAGAAGAAAAAAAAATATTCATTTCACATGGCATCTACATGTAGCTTATATGTTAATCTTTAATCCCTTAAAATATGACTTTTAGTACTATCATATCTCTGAAACTGTAAAAGCTGCAAAAACTCTGTTGTCATACTCTAAACATGAATATTTAAAAGGAATTCAATAGAAAAAAATGTGGTTTCAACTGGCCACATGGTTTCAACTGGCCACATGGTTTCAACTGGCCAAATGGTTTCAACTGGCCACATGGTTTCAACTGGCCACATGGTTTCAACTGGCCAAATGGTTTCAACTGGCCAAATGGTTTCAACTGGCCACATGGTTTCAACTGGCCACATGGTTTCAGAGAAGAAGATCAAAAACAGACAACACCATTTTTGACACCTTTGGGCCTCTTTTTTTGTACTTCTGATCACCAAAGAAACATAAATGTTTTAGAGGGCCATCCAATGAACATTATTACCAAGTTTGGTGCCAACTGGCCCAGTAGATTAAGAGAAGAAGATTAAAAGTTTACAGACGCCTACAACATACAACCATGACAGATGTCAATGCAAGTGATGGCAATACCTCACATGTCCTAGGGGTCAGGTGAGCCAATAATGATGTATGATTGAAGAATAAATAATTGTTCTTTTTTCATCATCATCATCATGGTCGTTGGCACGGCGCGATATGATCCCAAATGGGATGTCGTTAGATGCAAGTGTATCACAAAAAAAAAAATGAAAAAGAGATACAACAAACCTGCAATTTTAATTAGCTTGCATCACAGGGCCTTGTTGATTATCCACATGCATGAAGATAGCCGACAACGCCCTGTGGCTGTGATTGCATTATTTCATACATTAATTGAGCAAACAACTTCTGAAAAATGGTTTGATTTAATTCTGAGAGATAGTAACTGCTGTGGAAAATATTTCCTTGTGTCAGCACTAACACTCCCCCCCCCCCCCAATAGTATAATTACCCAAATAGAGGAGATTCTGAAAAGGGTTCATTTATTCCATAACCCTAATATGCTTATTGTTAAATATACAAATTCCATAGATTCTTGGGCGGGGGTGCCATAAGGAATTCTTACCATTATTTATTGTTGCCTATTTTAATAATTCTTATACAAGATACAAGATTTTATTGGTCCATATTAAAGGGCTCATGAAGGGGAATATAAACATAATAAAACATAAGGCGATTGCATAAAATATAAAATAAATTGTAAATACAAGAATGAGAGACGTGACTGTAGTGTTAAAATATGAGATACCAACTATCCGAAACAGTGACTTTTAACAGGAAATCACACATGCATATATATAAACATCGAATATTCAATTGTTAACGAATAATTCTTGTATATTGACAACCCAAACCAAACTGGTTTCATTCAAACAAACACATTTTCATATAAGAAATTGATTTTTAAAAATCACAATATTAACAATTTTACCATTTCGCATTTGATCCATTTTTCGAACAGAGACTAGAGTCCTCCTATACTTTAACCACAATGACAACCTTTTCTAACTGTGGACTTTTGTTTTAGGAATGTAGTTGATTGACTTAGAAATATAATTTCTTTTGAAAGTCTTCAGTGAACCATATAAGTTAACTTGAGAAATGTGTGAAGTGAACTGTATAGTGTCACAGCAAGGGAGATAATAATTTACCCGCCCTTTTGAATACTATAATTTGAAAATCAACTCTCGGTATACAATTTCCGGTTACAATACCCATACATGTTAATCAACAAAAGTGTACGTATTAATATGATTTTTTTTGGCGTAAAATCGTGATTTTTTCGACACGAAATACCCCAAAATTTTCGCGCGATCATTTTAAGTGCGTCCCCTAACTTGAAATCCTGGATCCACCCCTGAACTAGACTATGTTATTCAGTTGATTGATTAAGTATTAATGTTTTAGTCTTTTCAGATGTTGGCTTTCTTAATATAGAAAATAGAGTAAAACAAATGCGACTCAACCATGCCCATAAAATATTTTATAATCAATGCCCAAAATATATGAGACAACATTTTATTAAAACCAAAGACTGTCATAATTATAGAACGAGAAATGGTGAATTTAACTTTTTGGTTCCATCAGTTAATGGTCCAGCATCTAAAACTTTATTTTAATGCAATTAAAGACTGGAACGATTTGCCAATGAATCTTAAAAATTTAAAACAGGAAAAAGCCTTTAAAGCTGGTGTAAAAGATTTTTTATTTGAGCGACAGAAAATTCAGTTCCAAAGTGATTTTTTATATTAATATTATATAAATTCGGGTAATTGGGTGGACGTAATAATAAATAATTATATAATTGAAACCTGCCTAAGTCTTTTTTTTTTTTTTTTTTTACTAAGTTATAAAGTGTATTTACTACTGTGGACCCCATTGGAAATAAGCTAGCATGGCTTTATGGGTTATCCAGGGTTAAATATCAACACTTTTTATGATATTTTAAATTCTGATTATTATGATGGTTTTAATTTTCAGCGAAATTTTGTTATATTCTAGTATATATACCTATGTATTTAATGTAATCTTTTATGGTTCACATTGTGCCATATATGTTGAGTATGTTGTGTCTGTTGATATTTAATCGAAATAAATATAAAAAATCTATCATGTCCACTAGATTTGATAAGAATAAAAGGGTCTAAAAAGGATACAATGGCTCGAAGCTGGGAATAACAAGCTCTTCTTTTTCTTCTTCCATCTGGTGGCACAGCTCGAAGTTAATTCGATTTCTTAAATTATATGATTAACGTGTTCAGAGACATACATCTCTGGATATGTGTAAAAACCGAACCATTTGGGAGTAATAGCACACTTGTGTTTGTTTATTACTCACTGAACCATATAATAAACAAACAAAAATAGAACTGACAATCTTCAAACTCTTAGCTGTGGAAAAGGGTAACCGTTGTCTCATTGTTCATTTTGATTGTCTTATCACATGAAAGCTGGTTTTAAAGTTTATATGTTTATAATTTCTTCTTTTAAAATACCAATAGAATCAGTATTTGTGTCAGACAACAAATTTTGTACCAGTAAGAGTGGGTGATTGATGTTTAACGCAAAGTAAAAAACATGTTCAGCTTTGCAATGGAAAGGACAGGTTACATGTAATTACATGTCGACGAGATGGTATAGTACTAGTTCCCTGAAATAACAGTCCGCGTACATGCACAGGCATGTATAGCTCCACTCGGACACATTATCCGATTCCGATGTAACCCGTATTTGCTCTTACTCCCTAAGGTTACGTGGCTAATCCGGAGAAGCAGCAAATACCAAAATTAATTTGGTCTTTGGTTGGACCTGACCAGTGCTCGAACCCACGATGTATCTTACAAGAGACGAGGACGTTAACCATTACAATACCGATACGGTTTGTAGTAGGAAGATAACGAACAGTAAACTCAATTATTAGTATAGGTATATATGTGTGATCAAAATTTGTATGCAGAAGGATACTGTTACTTACATTCAAATATGTGTCTGAAGTTCTGGAAAATGGGATTATACATCTTTTTACTGAATATGTAATTTGTGTGTTTTTCCTATTTACTCTGGCTTTTATTAAAGAAAAAACTTATTTCGACTCTCTTAGTTGAAATAAATTGATGACGGGCAGTAAAATGCGTGTTATAATAATAGAACAAATTTTAAAAAATTTTCTGAAGAATTATTATCAGTTTTTTTTTAACTTTCATATCATCACACCGGATATCCCGATCCGAGATCCTCGGAGAAATCCGAATCCCTAGGAGTACACGAGACCACAAAAGATGGTAAGCATTTAAAATCTAATTTTATTCATATTTTGAGGGTCAATTTTTCCAAACGGATATTACTCCACAAATGTTCAATAAAACACCTACTTGTTTGAAATCTGCGTTTGAATTCACAAAGAATTAATGCAAATAGCCTTTACTGAACTCAAAGTTTGTATTGAAAAATACGAATTTCACATTTCTAGAGGCGACTGTACTTATATGGCTGTCAGCTTTTTGTACTTTGTTTAGTACAATTCGTAGTCTAAGATACCTTCCGTCGATGATATAAAGGACAATACAGAACTCTTTATCATTTATACACACAATGAAAAATACAAACGGTGGGTAAGTAAAATCTGGATCCGATTCCCACGGAGCATAATCCGGTATGCCACGGAGCATTCAGTTTAACGAGATCCGAATACCGCGGAGTTATGCAAAGAAATATTTGTACAAAATTGATTGAATATGTCGACTTGAGTATTCCAAGGACGTATATATCTTGTATACGTCCTTGAATATTCTAAGTGAAGATAAAACGGACAGGGGAATGGTTACTCTTTAAAATCTGACTCTTACAAAATTATGTAAACGCTAAATATATATATATATAAGGCCACCCTAAGACCAATAAATGTAAATTTATATTCGTGTATTGGTCACAGAGCGACCTTGCCATTTCTTCTCTCGGTTAACGGAAAGAGTCACAGGATAAAAAGTCACAAATTTGATTGGAAAATAAGTCACAGGAAAAAAAGTCACAAGACAAAAAGTCACAGGAAAAAAAGTCATAATTATAATTTGTGAAAAAGTCACAGTTTAATTATATAATGCGTGTCACATTTTTAAATGAAAAAGTAATAATTTATATTTAATATTTAAATGTGATGGTGAAGAAAATTTAAAATATATTTTTGTGTAATAATTCTATACAATTTTCTAATATGATTTTATTCAAATTGAACTTAATGGAATAAAAAAATAGTTGAAAGTTGACTTACAAAGCCATTCAAAACCCTAATTAATCCCAATATTTCTATTTCATTAACAGTTGTAAAAACTAATTACTGCTGATAGATCTTATTTATTTCTTTAGCAGTTAATAAATTGTATGTCCACTATAGAGCTTTTACTTCAATTTCCAAGGCTCAAGAACATATAACTTGTAGTAAGCTCAACTATGTATAAAAAAGGTCACAGGATAAAAAGTCATTTACCAGTTTAAAACACAATTTTACCGAATTCCAACTTGTGCAAGTTTCTTGTGCTTTGAGATTTGACTTCAATTTCCAAGGCTCAAGAACATATAACTTGTAGCAAGCTCAACTATGTATAAAAAAGTATGGTCCGCAAATATAAGAAAACTGACCAAGGACCATAAGGGCTACGGTTCCGCAGCTATTGGTTGGCCTGCACTGCTCGAGCAAATATGTTACTTATGACGTTACTTTGTAAAGACAACTCGGACCACTTTTTGAAGACAACTCGGACCACTTTTTGAGGAAAACTTGGACCACATTTTTTTTGACAACTTGGATCACTTTCCCACTTATAACACCCAATTAGAACCACTTTACACAATTACATGTACTCTGTGGCTATAGCTGACCTAAAAATGGTATGATTTTACCCTTAGCATTGGTCCGAGTTGTCCTCAAAAAGTGGTCCGAGTTGTCTTCAAGAAGTGGTCTGAGTTGTCTTCAAAAAGTGGTCCTAGTTCTTTTAACAGTGGTCCGAGTTGTCTTGGTCAGAGTTGTCATTGGTCCGAGTTGTCACGAAACAGGACAACTCGGACCAAGGACAACTCGGACCAAAGACTACTCTGATTAAGACAACTCGGACCACTTTTTAAAGACAACTCGGACCACTTCTCCAGGCAACTCGGACCAATATTTAGTGTAAAATCGGACCCATTTCTTGGTCAGTTGTGATCACATTGTAAAGACAACTCGGACCGCTTGTTGAAGACGACTCGGACCACTTTTCCAGGCAACTCGGACCAATATTTAGTGTAAAATCGGACCCATTCTAGGTCAGCTTTGACCACTTTGTAAAGACAACTCGGACTACTCTTTGAAGACAACTCGGACCACTTTTTGAAGACAACTCGGACCACTTTTTGAGGACAACTTGGACCACATTTTTTGACAACTTGGAACACTTTCCCACTTACAACACCCAATTAGAACCACTTTACACAATTACATGTACTCTGTGGTTATAGCTTACCTAAAAGTGGTCTGATTTTACCCTTAGCATTGGTCCGAGTTGTCCTCAAAAAGTGGTCCGAGTTGTCTTCAAGAAGTGGTCCGAGTTGTCTTCAAAAAGTGGTCCGAGTTCTCTTAACAGTGGTCCAAGTTGTGTTGGTCCGAGTTGTCTTTGATCCGAGTTGTTACGAAACAGGATAACTGGGACCAAAGAAAACTCGGACCAAGACAACTCGGGCCACTTTTTAAATACAACTCGGACCCCTTCTCCAGGCAACTCGGACCAATATTAAGTGTAAAATCGGACCCATTTCTTGGTCAGTTCTGATCACATTGTAAAGACAACTCGGACCACTTTTTGAAGACAACTTGGACCACATTTTTTACAACTTGGATCACTTTCCCACTTATAACACCCATTTAGAACTACTTTAAACAATTACATGTACTCTGTGGTTATAGCTGACCTAAAAGTGGTCTGATTTTACCCTTAGCATTGGTCTGAGTTGTCCTCAAAAAGTGGTCCGAGTTGTCTTCAAGAAGTGGTCCGAGTTGTCTTCAAAAAGTGGTCCGAGTTCTCTTAACAGTGGTCC
>MJUT01036074.1:230880-249697 GCA_002080005.1 Gigantidas platifrons | reverse complement strand
CAGTAAGTAAACACAGACTAAAGGTATATCTGATAAACCATGCCAGTAAGTAAACACAGACTAAAGGTATATCTGATAAACCATGTCAGTAAGTAAACACAGACTAAAGGTATATCTGATAAACCATGCCAGTAAGTAAACACAGACTAAAGGTATATCTGATAAACCATGCCAGTAAGTAAACACAGACTATAGGGCGGATGATACCATTAGGGACTAATATTGCACCAGAGAGTTATCGACCATCTGATGTAGATATCTAATTTAGTGCACCTTCTCTTAAAGTCAAAAGATTTGAAAAGGAAATATTAAGAAGACAAAAAGGCCTAAAGAGGAAAGCCAGACTCGTCTAATGTCACCTACACCAGAGGGAGGAGAATCTTAGAATTAACAATATTTACATACAAATGTACTTTACGTAGTGAAAATTTCAATAATAAATATATCGTATAAACAAAATCAATGTTGAAACACCAACTACTACGCACATGATACTTTCAGGACTAATTGTCCTCTTTCATAATCTTCATATTTGTGCTTGATGAGCAGTCGGCAATCCTATGGGAACCATATGTGCTCATCCTCTCGCCGACTTATTCCTTTATCCCTACGAGACAGACTTTTTACATGGGGTTCTAAAGAATAACGAAAAGAAGCTAGCCCGATCCTTTAATTTCATGTACCGCTATAAAGATATTGTGCTTTAACTAAGTAATTGTAACTAAGGTGATTTATCCCATTGAGGTTGATATAAAGGATATCACAGATGCAGCGAGGTCTGCTTCATACCTTGACCTACACCTCGAAATTGACAATGAGTGCCGGTTAAGAACTAAACTTTACGACGAAAGAGATGATTCGAATTTTCCCATTGTGAACTTTCCATTTATATGTAGCAACATTCCAGTAACACCTGCATATCGAGTATATATCTCTCAGTTGATACGATATTCCAGAGCTGGTCGTTCCTATCATGATTTGCTAAAGAGAGGGTTGCTGCTAACAAGGAAGCTACTGAATCCAGAGTTCCTATATTAAGCTGAAGTAATGACTTTTACTGTCGCCACCATGTTGACCGTTACATAATATTTGTGTCACAAATGACAACGGATATGTTCCTCTTGTCGTAAGCACTTCCCGGTCCTTTCTTCATTCATGACTTATCATTGGGTTTGTAACTAGATTAACACGACGGGTACCACTAGTGGAGCAGGAACTGCTTACCATTCCGAAGAACCCGATTTCACTCCCGCTTTTTGTGGGGTTCGTGTTACTCAATCTTTAGTTTTATGTGTATGTTTTGTAGATCGTTGTTTGTCCGTTTTTACTTTTTCATTTGGCCATTGTGTTGTCTGTTCTTCTTCGATATACGGATTCTGATTGCCCCTTTGGTATCGTCAAACTCTTCTTACATTTTGGTCGTGTGCACTTATTGAGATGTCTGTATTTTTATAACAGTCACTGGGCCCATACCTCTTCTGATGGACAGTTAGTTCCTGATTGTATAATCCGTATTCGGTTATCAGATACTGGAATGGTTTATTAAGATATATTAATGTCTGATATTTACAGTTCATAATTAACGTAATTTATTGAGAAGAGTTTGAAGATACCAAAGGGGTAATCAGAATCCGTAAGTGAAATTCATTTATATATACATTGTATATGAACTATATCGTGAGTGGAGAAAGATAAAGACGGGCAATTCATCGACTTTTAACTGTATAGTGTACTTTACTTTCAGTATGGACGAACACCACTACATTGGGCTGTTTGCTTTAAAGATGGAACAGATATCGAAGACTGTCTTACAAAATGTGGGGCTAATATGATGGCAAGAGATAAGGTATTGTCAACATGTTGCACTAATTTGAGGTGGTGAATCTTTTCACTCATGATGTTAGAGAAATATCTGACATAATATCACTTAGATATTAAAAAGTTACATACGAATATTTGACAAAAACTACTTTGAATTGTCAGATTATTTGTTAATGAATAAACAAAAATGATTTTGAGACACATTACTAAATACAATTTGAAATAGACATTAAAATGGATGGTAAGACAATTGTATGGGAAAATGTGCATTAGAAGAATGTTTTCCCCTTATTCTTTAACATTTTGTTTTAGAAAGGAAGGACACCTATTGATTATAAAAATATGGCTGATGCAATGCTAAAAGTCATTCAAAGAGAAAGAGCCACAGATTACGGTATAGAAGTGTACCTTCTTCAGAGATATATGGAGTTTAAGTTTGCCATAGAATCTGGTTCCCTGTCTAAGGTAGAAGAAACTAGAAACAACATGTACAAAGATATCAGTCTGAATGATGTTCACATGAAGATGTACCAAACAACACCCCCACCACGTGATCTTCTTTCTCTCTGTGTAGACAACAAACAAGACAAAATAGGAAAATATCTGCTAAGTCAAGGAATTGACTGGGACATACAAGTAAGCAGCAAAGTAACCCCCCCCCCCGTGTTTTATTTTATTTGTGCTTCAGAAAGAGTATTATTTGTGAACTCTGGTGCCCCAGACAGAGTATTTTTTGTGAACTCTTGTGTTCTAGAAAGAGTATTTTTTGTGAACTCAGGTGCTCCAGAAAGAGTATTATTTGTGACCTCAGGTGCCCCAGACAGAGTATTATTTCCTATTTCCACATTTGAAAAAGTGCAAGAAATGTTCAATGTAATATAATACTGTGAATACTATTTTTCGTGGTTTTCATTGGTATCAGGAAATCAGTAAATGTAGTGACCAACGAAATGCATATGTAACAGGAGAAGTTATAAGTAAGAAGAGATTGAAGATACATGTACCAAAGGAGTAATCAGAATTCGTATATCGAAGAAGAACAGACAACACAATGGCCAAAAGAAAAAGTACAAAAGGACAAACAACAATCTACAAAACATACACATAAAACTAAAGATCGAGTAACACGAACCCCATTAAAAACCGGGGGTGAACTCAGGTGCTACAAACCCGGTGATAATTCATGAACGAGGAAAGGACCGAGAAGTGTTTAAGACAAATGGCACATATCCGTGGTCATTTGTGACACAAATATTCCATAACGGTAAACCAAGTCATGATGGCGATCGTAAAACTTTCGAAGTGATGACTTCAACTTAACCAAGAGGAAGCCTTGGTTCAGTAACTTCCTTGTTAGCAGCAACCCCCCTCTATTAAAGAAATCATGATATGAACCACAAACTCTGTAATATCGTATCAACTGAGAGATATGTACTCCATATGCAGGTGCTGCTGGAATATTGCTACATATAAATGGAAAGTTCACAATGAGAAAATTGAAATAATCTCTTTTGTCGTAAAAGTTCCGCTTTTAACCGCCCCTCACTGTCAATTTCGAGGTCAAGGTAAGTATGAAAACCACGAATTCAGATGTCAATGAACTATCAGTTTATCCACGAAAATTGATACCAACGGAAATAAAAAAAAGTACATTACATTACATGCCGTTTAACATTTTTAAGCGAACATCCTACATTTGTTATTTTGAAATATTTTGATGGCTTTGTATTTTATCTCATATTATTATTTTAATTAGTCATATGCTATGATATAATGTAATTTGCTTAAATACAAAATGATTAAATGCAATTCTTTTATAACAGTACAGTGATGGTGAAGGGGAAATGTCCATGGAAGTAGCTGTGCACAAGAAAGGAATGTTTAACACTGCAGAAGCTGTACAATATCAGGTACCAAAGTAACATTTAAATTAAAGTAAAAATGAAATATTTCTGTTTAAGCACTTTACATCCACCCACAGGGGTCGGTAAGAAATAGTGGTTGATTATGGCCCAAACGTCTATATATACAATAATACTGAAATACAGTTTTGAGAGTATTTTCGAGGACGGTAGAAAGCAACGTTCAAAATTCACTCAATCCCTATATATATAATATTGCACTTGAGTAGGCATTTTTGATGCTATTTGTTACCGGTTACTGTATTGCCACCCTAATAATCACTTGAGGCTTAACTAATACTACAATGCTACAGAAACAGCTTGTATTTATTTTCAGGTACATCTATGGTCGTGATCGTATGGTAGTTAGGTCTATAATTGCATATGAAATCAGTATTTATAACCACTTTACATTGCGAGTTCGATTCCCCTCATGGTGAGGAGTACTCGATACACCATTATGTAATAAATTTTTTCATTGACTTTCCTCAGGTCAGTGGTTTTCTCTGGATACTCAAGTTTTCTCCACCAATAAAACTGACCACCACAATATAACTTCAATATTATCAAAATTAAAAGGTATGGGATGAGTATCAGGTTCGCTCAAATCCAAACGACTGGAAAGCGATTTAAAAGTCTGAGCGAGCAATCAAATCAAAGGACCTCAACAGGATAGCCAACATGTAAGCCAAGGTTACATATGTACAAGAGGGAGGAAAGTGGCGTTAACTATACTCTTAACATCTATTTATATATTCACGAGATTCTTGTTTTCAATGGAATCGAAACTGAACACAATTACTTGTTTTCAATTACTGTCTGATATTTAATATACACACATTTGAACATCATTCTCACGAACATTTACAAGTCATATTGGATGTTAAATTATCCACGTGAAGTATGGTCCCTTTGCAGCAGTGTTAATATCCAGGTACCTTCTGTAAATATAATACTATGTTAATTTGAAATATCATTGCTGGTCCATTCTATATGTACATGTATATTCTCTCAAAATTTAAATTCATAATATTTGTACATGTCAGTAAAGGGGGTTTTGTCTCTGTTTCCCCGGTTTTATGTTTGGATTTGGGACTGATTTTACAGTGTGGTATTTTTCCTTTGTTCATAATTATTATTCACAGTTGTTTTGTTTTATAGAAAAGCCGAGCGGAAGAAGAGAAAAAAGTTATCACAAAAGTAAAAAAAGAGAAGAAAGCAGTAATGGAGAAGCAAAAGAAGGCTGGCACTTATGAAAGTTATCGACTAAAACCGTTTGTTAACGGTAACAATAATAACAATAGTAACGTGGACAATAAATTTAACAATAATATCAACAACAAGGATACGGAAGGGCAAACCAAAAGTTCTTCTTGTATATTACTGTAAAAGTAAACACAATAATGATATTAGGAACCAATTAACTGATTACTTGATTCATTCTAGATTTATAAATATTATCACTGCTACATGGAATCATAATTAAAGCATAAAAATAACAAAGGGGTAATGCGAAGCGAAGCCGTAAATCGAAGAGACAGACAATACAATGGTTAACAGAAAAAGGACAAAAAGATAAACAATGATCTACAAAACACTAAACAGAATACTAAAGATCAAGCAACACAAACCCCACTAAAGCCGGGGGTAAACTGAGGTGGTCCGGAAGCGTAAGCAGTTCCTGTTCCACTAATGGTACCTGTCGTATTACTCGGTCATGAGTTAGGAAAGGGCCGGGTATGGCTTAAGACAAGGAGAACATATCTGTGGTCATGGTAGCGACCGTAAAACGTTTTAAGTAATCACCTCAACTTTACCACCAGGAAACCTTGGTTGAGTAGATTCCTTGTTAACAGCAGCGATCTATCAAGGAAATCATAATAGGAACCACAAACCCTGTAATATCAACTTAGATATTCCACAAACCCTGTAATATCAACTTAGATATATATAATCCACATTCAACTGCTGCTGGAATGTTGCATACACATGGATAGTTGACCATTGAAAACCTTTGAATCACCTCTTCTCTCGTCTACAAAGTTTCGCTCTACACCGACGCTGACTGTCAATTTTAAGATATATGTCAAGGTATGTAACAGATCTAGCTGTATCTGTGATGTCCTTTATGTCAAGCTCAATTGGATTGATGCAATCAACATAGTTATCAAATTTGGAAGTATTTAAGACTTATCACCGTGTTTGTAACGACAGTAACACGACGGGTGTCACATGTGGAGCAGGAACTGCCTACCCTTCCGGAGCACCTGAGTTCATCCTCTGTTATTAGTGGTGTTCGTGTTGATCGATCTTTAGTTTTCTGTGTATTGTTTTGTAGATCGTTTTTTCTTTTGGTCATTGTATTGTGTGTCCTTCGATTTACTTCTTTGGTATCGTCAAATTTTTCTTATTGAAATAGGACATCATCTGTGTAGCAGGAACTGATTACGTCTCCCGAGCACTAGAGTTCGCCACGTTTTTTATTTGTCTTCGTGTGATTCGTGTTGTTTCCATTGTCAAAGTTTTCAGTTACGTGTTGTGATGTACGAGTAAGAACGAGTTTCTGTTCGTCGTTACTCCCATCTGTTTTGTACGAGATGGTTCATGGTTAACTTATGTTATTTTGAAAAGAAATTTTAAACAGTGATGGTCACCAATATCAAGAAAACGAACAATCACCTCTCATCTCAACTGACCTCCCTGAACACAAAAAAACGAACAATCACCTCTCATCTCAACTGACCTCCCTGAACACAAAAAAAACGAACAATCACCTCTCATCTCAACTGACCTCCCTGAACACAAAAAAACGAACAATCACCTCTCATCTCAACTGACCTCCCTGAACACAAAAAACGAACAATCACCTCTCATCTCAACTGACCTCCCTGAACACAAAAAAACGAACAATCACCTCTCATCTCAACTGACCTCCCTGAACAAAAAAAAACGAACAATCACCTCTCATCTCAACTGACCTCCCTGAACACAAAAAAACGAACAATCACCTCTCATCTCAACTGACCTCCCTGAACACAAAAAAACGAACAATCACCTCTCATCTCAACTGACCTCCCTGAACACAAAAAAACGAACAATCACCTCTCATCTCAATTGACCTCCCTGAACACAAAAAAACCACGACATGTGACGTATGAAATCCAGGCCCTGTATTTATTTACATGTACCGGTGTCCACCACGATTTTCACATCAGATGATGTTCGTGTCGTTTTACAGTAGCACGACGGGTGTCACCAGTGGAGCAGGGACTGCTAGCTCTATCGAAGAACTTGATATCACCCGCCGGTTTGGTTTTAGTGAGATTCCTGTTGCTCAATCTTTAGTTTTCTGTGTATTAATTGGAGATCGTTTTATCCTTATTTCATTATTCCTTTGGTAATTGTATTGTCTGTCCGACTTCGACTTGCGTTTTCGGAATAGCCATTGATACTAGTATTTTGAAGTTTTTCTTCTTAAAATAAAATTAAGCTATTTAAGCTAAAACAAAGAGAATAAAACATAGATATCAAATTTAGTGCGTACGACGTGTTTCTAGAACAAACCTTCATCAAGTACACTGAAAGACAAATGACTTAAAGTCTTTGGGAGCCAGTAAACCAAAGGACTCAATCAGGATATCCACAATCTGCTATGGTCACATATGACTGATATTGATATTGACTTGTAATGAAAATATGACTCCTGAACAAAACGCTTATTTGTTCTGTTGTTTATTATTAAATTAGAAAGGCACAACAATTTAACATATGAAATAAGTATACTTACCGGTTTGTAACTAGATTAACAAAACGGGTGTCACTAGTGGAGCAGGAACTGCTTACCCTTCCGGAGCACATGAGTTTACCCCCGATTTTTAGTGGAGTTCGTGTTACTCGATCTTTAGTTTTATGTGTATGGTTTGTAGCTTTTGTACATTTTCTTTTGGCTATTGTGTTGTCTGTTCTTCTTCAATATACGGGTTCTGATTACCCCTTTGGTATCTTTAGGTCATTGTGTTGTCTGTTCTTCTTCGATATACGGGTTCTGATTACCCCTTTGGTTATTTTTGGCCATTGTGTTGTCTGTTCTTCTTCTATATACGAATTCTGATTACCCCTTTAGTATCGTTTGGCCATTGTGTTGTCTGTTCTTCTTCTATATACGGATTCTGATTACCTCTTTGGTATCTTTTGGCCATTGTGTTGTCTGTTCTTCTTCTATATACGGATTCTGATTACCCCTTTGGTATCTTTTGGCCATTGTGTTGTCTGTTCTTCTTCTATATACGGGTTCTGATTACCCCTTTGGTATCTTTAGGTCATTGTGTTGTCTGTTCTTCTTCAATATACGGATTCTGATTACCCCTTTGGTATCGTCTAACTCTTCCTCTTCGTGCACCAGCCCGTATATTAGTTTTGTTTTTTAGTACCCATTCCTTCTTCGTTTTGAACATTTTATTATACTTTTGTTTAGATTTTCGTCTCTAAATAAATCATATTGCAATGTTGTACATTCATCACTGTTATTTGTACTAATTTTTTTAATGATTCGTTTCAATACCATTTGTTAAATCACACACTAAGAAAATGTCTTTTTAACTATCAAACATTTGTCTGTTGTAATGGGTTGTAGCCATCCATGTTTCAAAATGAAAAGAGAGTTTAATCAGTGATGGTAATAAATTCCACTGATATCAGTTTTGTTTCTGCTTTCTACACAATAAAATAAATATAAACATAAAATGGGTAACATTTACAGCTCTTAAATTTATATTTTTATGCACATTACATGTGGAATTTTTATGTTGATGTGCATGTAATCATTTCTTATTAATAGGTGGATATCTCTGCTGGTGGACTAGTAGTACCCGAACTTATCAATCCACGAAACGTCATTTTACTATTTTAAAAAATATGAAAATATAAACATACAAAAATGTAATTAGTTTTCTTAATAACTAAGCAATTTCATAAAATTACCACATCTCTAACTCCTAACTTGAGAACGAAAGCGGATACGACTATAAAACAGGACATAACGTTTCCTTCAATGTTGTAACCATACATCTTAATTAAGCAGCGAGTCACGATATCAGGATACATGATACCAGAAATAGACAGTGCACCAAGTTTGGAGGAATAAGAATATAACAGCTGGTCTTTTAAAACTATTCTAAGGACATAAAGACCCAATTAAACGATACAGGAAGATAATTACATATCTATTGAAACTGAAGTAGACATCGGATGTACAAGGACAAACACACGTTATATGTTTAGAACGACACTACATGTATTATTATCCTTAATGTCGTATGTAGGTTGAATTAAATCTATTAATAATTATGGTCATGTGTAGTTTTTCCCGGATCATTCACTATAATGATAGTGTTGACTTTCTGAAGATTAATAATATAATAATTTAAGTGTTATGTTGTTTAACGCCACTGTCAACAACATTTCAGTTATATTATGGCGGGCAGTTTTATTGCTTGAGGAAACCAGAGTACCCAGAGAAAACCAACAACATGCCGCAAGTCACTGAAACACTTTATCACATAACATTGTATCGAGTACACCTCGCCATCAGTGGAATTCAAACTCACAACTGTAGTTTGATACACACTGATTGCACAGGTAGTTGTAAATCCAACAACGACACGATTACAATCATGAAGGCCCCCTATATCAACGAGGACAAAGATATAATACGATTAATTGTAATGGATATTTAACTCATTGTAGAATTCTGCAGCAACATGTTACACTAGTTAAACAATAAAAACTTAGATATCTAATTAAATGTACACTAGTTAAACAATGAAAACTTAGATATCTAATTAAATGTACACGACACGTTTCTGGAATAAGCTTTATCAGGTACGCTTATAAACAAAACATTAGAAAACTAAATAATTCAAAAGTCCTATCGAGCAAGTAAACCAAAGGGTCTAAACAGGGTAGCTAAAATCAGCTAGGTCACCCATGCCTGAGGGAGGAGAACGTTAGTTTTATTAATTACATAGCATTTCATTTTTTTTATTATTATTATTATTATTATTTTTTTTTTTTTTAGAATTATCGATCTTTGTTCTCTGCTAATCTATGTTCAACAAACTGAAATCGAGACATTGTTCTATTATATCCTGATATTAAGCTAGAAAGTCAAGTAGATAATTCACATAGACCAATTCCGAATAGTAATCTGAAAAAGCCAGCATAAACAAGTTATATCTACTTGTTTATATCAACAAGACACCAATTGGTATTGTCGACCTCATAAATGTAACAATTTATCTAAAGCAGATAAACAGTATTTAGAAACCTCGTTTTTCTATTTTTGAATGATATATTTCTAGGTAATTTCATGTTTGCTATAATTCACATCCATATATGTATATATTTTAATTTTTTTTTATCTAAAATAGATAAACATAACATTATTGTAATAAGTAACCTTACTGTGAAATGTTGTGATTCCAAGGGCACACATATGCTGATACGTGATTTTACTGATATGTTTCTAGGTAATAACATATGAACATCTTTGATATAATTGACCTATTTGTATATATATATTTTATGAAAAGAAAATTTAAGCATTTATGGTCAACAATTCCACCAACAAAAGGAGCTATCACACCCATATTAGCTGAACTCACTGAACTCAAAACAGATCATGACATATAACTTTGGATATCCTGGTTCTGGCTTGGGACAGACACAAAGATGTGGTGCGGCTAAATCGGTTAATGGGATCCCAAGCCTTACGTTTATATAGACATTCCATATTCATTTTTATCTAGAAAAAATACACAATATTATTCCAGAGTTGAAAATTATTGCTTACATGTAATATCTAAAGGGAGAAGCTTGGTGATTCAAGGGCAACATAGAAGTGATTTAGCAGGTGTTAAAACTAGTATTACAGTCGTGATCGTAATGCACACGTTTTCATCTTTTAAGAATAGGTATTACTCAAACGTAACCCTTCTTCAGTCTATAAGCTTCCAGTATCGTGTGTTTTACAATACTAGTATTACCAGTATTGTTGGATGAAGAATACTGAAGCTTCCGGTATTGTGCATAGATCAACGATTCTGGTATTCCAGTATTGTAAATGCACGATACTGGTACATCCAGTATTGTATATCTTCTTCTTCCAGTGTAGAACAGGAATCGTCGCCGACTGTTTTAAGTTCTGCGGTACTAGGCATGCCAGGCACACACAGCTGCTGTCCCCAAGACTATGTACAACTAAAAACTTAACTATGACACAGTTAAAACTACATACATGGGTACATGGGCCTACTGGTTGGCGTGACTAACCTGTTGTTGGAGGTTAGCCCTGAACTCCTCTATGGAGCTGGCCCCAACTGTGGTGTATGGTAGGTGGTTCCATGATACGATACTGGATTTCCGGTATCGTAACATTACAATACTGGTATTTATAGTATTGTACAGTGTAACAATACTGGTATTACCAGTATTGTAATATTTACAATACTGGCATTTCCAGTATTGTAAATATTATAATACTGGTAATACCAGTATTGTAAATATTACAATACTGGTATTACAGGTATTGCGGCCGGCTGCTTCATAATATCCATTTATTCATACATGTGCATTCTGTACATGACTTGTAGATATTTTAAAAATAACTAATGGAGCCATCATGTGTTGTGAGTTTTATCATGGATTGGCAGGATATATATATATATATATCCTGCAAATGTATATATTTGCATAGATTTGTAATTGTTCAGCAATTAAAATACAAGAACAAAAATAATATAATATATCAAAAGATAAACAGCCATTCAATGCCTCCTTACATTAAGCCTTTCTTAAAATAAAACAATATTTTCCCTTTCTGTTTGGGGGATTTGTATTAGAATTTTGAGATTTTTTTCTATTTTGATGTAATATTTGATTTACAGGATATTATTATTTTATCTTTAGATGTACAATGTAGTACAAATATGACAGTACACTATATATAGTTATAGGAAGAAAGACCGTAATTTATATTTACGAATGAGGGCAAGGTCACACACAATTTATGTAACATTATAATACTTTTACAGTATTTTTACTATATAAATTAACAGTCATAGATTTGCTAATTTCCCCTAAAAGACTATTTCCCCGGAAGTGAACTATTTTCCTATCCGCAATTTTGCACGTTCATATTTCACGTTTTTTTTAAATCCTTTAATTTCCCCTAAAAAACTGTTGAATTTGTTTAATATTACTGGTAAAACATATATTTGTTGTTTATTTCATTCCACTTTAATTAGTGCTAAGTGATAAAAATCTGAAGTGTGTCACTATAAACACAATATTGAGGTAATATGCCTTATTTTGCTGTTCTTCATCAGTATGAGTTTAATAACCTAGAAATAATCATATCACAGAGAAAAAAGCCTTTTATTGTTGTTCTTCAATTGTTAAAGTATAATAAAACAGCTAAAAATCAGTTATTTTGGGAAGTAGCAAGTTTATTGTCCACCTCAACACAAACTATTTCCCTCCACTTCGCGTCGGGAAATAGTTTGTGTATCGGGGGACAATAAACTTAATTGCTACTTCCCTCACAACCGGTCTTTAACTGCATACTGTTGACCGTTCCATCATCCACATTGTCAAGTTCAACAACATTAAATTGGAGTGTTTAAATGAAAAGAACAATGAATAAAAGACGAATAATATTTTCATATCTTTAAAACTTCACAAGAATCCATGTGAATATATATAGATTCTTCTTCAGTTTCCCGTGGGTTACGATATTTCTCCACTCAAGAGAGTTAAATTTCTCCACTCAAGAGAGTTAAATTAAAAATTTTAACCACAAGCCGTCAGGCGAGTGGTTAAAATTTTTAATCTAACTCTCGAGAGTGGAGAAATATCGTAACCCACATGGGCAACTGAAGGAGAATGTGTTTCTGCCATTATTTAACACGAACTTTATTTCAAAATTTGAAATTAATGCGGGGAAAGGCACAAGACATTTTAATCCTCTAGTGGATTACCGATTTTTCCACCACTGGTTCAGCGGGGTTAAAACGCCGTAAAAATGGGCGAAAGGTTATTCTACTACTTTAACAAAAGAACTACCTATAACTAAGACAAAACGTTGTCTGTAGTCAAAGAGGGACTACAATCATACTGTAACACAGTCTACTCACGTAGAAACATCAAATGTGAATACTTGAAATACAAATCTGGATAATCTTAATTCTCGTAATTTTTCGAAAATATTTTTTATACAAACATTTGACTAATCTACACTTTACACAACCATTACCAATGAAAAATAAATAAAAAAAAAAAAAAAAAAAAACCAACGTTAAAAGGGAATTATTCACATTGTATTTTACTTTAAAATGTTTATAGTTTTGGGACACGGATTAACTTGACATTGACATTAAATCTGACACCAATGGTCAACGTTCTGCCAGACTTTATGACAAAGTAGACGGCTAAATTTTGCCAATATAAATTGTCCTTACCTTGATAGGAATATACCAACCGCACTCGCGTATGGAGTTTCTCACAACTCATACACTACGCTGTCCAGAGCTTGCAGTATGTATTAAGGCATTTTACAGCTTAAAAGTATACTGAGTACTAAACTATTAGATCAAGTATTTTTAAAGATTTTCTTTTAATTCAGAAGAAATCAAAACCTTGTTGAAATGCATTCTGTCAGTTGCTCACAGATGACAAAAGATGGTATTGGCTATTGTGATTCAAAGTTGACGATTGCTTCACTGTTATGTCTTACCTTGTGTACTGTATTAAGATAATGATTGAGGATATCTGCTCTCTTAATAGAACTAATATTATACAGATGACAACTTGTGTGTCACGAAGATTAAATATATTATGTATAATATTCCAGGTTAAAGCGTTCTTTATAATAACACTGTTCGCTCGGTTATATGTGATGGTGGCATTTCACTTACAAGTGAAACGTTGCATGATCGCACTATTCCAATAAGAGGAGAGGTTGTGACTAATAAAACTAGTTTAATCCCGTCACATTTTATTGAAATACCTGCAACAAGCCAGGAAGGTGAGCGGTCATGTATTTGTTTGCTAGGCTTAATGATTTTAGAATTGTTCCGACAGTGTGGTATTTTTTACAATTTTTATGTGTGCAAAACAAAAATGAAAAAAGTGTGCATTAAGACTTAAAATGTAGCTTAAAATCCACATTCATCTTTACAGTCGTATTTGTTTTAACCCTAGATGCTGTTATTTATCAATTTGATGTGATTTCGATTCTAGCTACTTACAATGTAAACAAGGGACATGTTAAAATAATCGTAAAATAAACCAGTAACCTGGTGTCAATGCCACCACCTTAGCTTGAAACTAGTCACCGGAAAGATGACAATTTATAAAAAGTCAAAATCCATAAATGATTATTGTTAGTATTTGACCCGAAAAAAACATGTAGAGAAAAAAAAAACTAACATTTTATTGTTTGTATGTAAATACATGAAATCACATAGGACTGTTGTCCTTAATTTGTTAGACAATACGCATGCGCAATTAAAAATATATCGGGAGTTTATTACTACATTATTCATATAGCTAACGAAATGACGTCATTTTAGAACAAATAATAAATTATGTGGTTATCTATTTGTCAAGTGGTGTATTATCTTTTCCAGATAAGTTACTATGATACAGGAAGAGTACATTTTGTAATACATACAATGTTATTGTACTCAGAATTCTTTATCATGTCCGATTATTGTGAAATCAATGATAGAGGTCTGAAGACATATAAATATAAAAGGACAGTAGAAAAATCAACAGTTAGTTTACTACAGAACGATGACAAATACAACTACCAGTATACCGGTTACTTATATAAACAAAATTGAAATAGGTGATGTGGTATTGACGATCATTGGTTCATCTCTATCAATTATTGGAGCATTTGTGATATTTATAACATTTTACTTGTGGCGAAAACGTGGCAATCATATTGACGAACCGAGAAAATATTTATTGTTCCTGACCGTTGCAGACTTGTTTAATGCACTTGGATATTTATGGGGTGTGGCACGGTTTATGAGATCCGAGGACAATAGAAACGAACACGTAATCGCATGCCATACAGTAAAGGAACCTGGGTGTATTGCTCAAAGTTTTGTTACCACCTTATTCAGCATGAGTTCATTTTTCTGGACAACACTTATAGCATTTCATTTATTTTGGAATTATGGCGATAGCACCCGTCATACTGTGAGTTGTACAAAAAATGTCGTGTATCATGTGGCAGCTTGGGGCATTCCACGTAAGTACTTGCTAAGAATACGCGTTTAACAAATTTGAGTAAATTGGGTGTAAATTATAAACAACATGAACTACGTACCCTTCGTAAACACATTGGTTCAATCCGGAGTGTTGGTGGGGTCCGTGTTTTTATTTTTCTGTTTTGTATTTTCTGGTTTTGTTTGTCTTCAGTATGTGTCATGTCACCAATGTTGCACGTATCTTTGGATTGTTCATTCCTAATGGCTTCTTCGGATTATACTTCGTTTCAATATGCATGTCCACATGAGTAGAAATATTGTAGATACAATGATATAGTGCTGTCTAAGTATACTCTACCATCTTCAATGGAAAGTAAACAAAAGAAAACAAGCAATGAATGATTGAGTGGATGGTGTTGTAGCGAAATGTCTTGGTGCTTGGAGAAATGTAAAATGAAGGTTAACATAGCTCTGTACAATTTAAAAAAAATACTTTTGTAAGCTCTGAACTTTGACAGTGTTAATCTTATTTCACAGTACATGTATAATATATATAATGCGTCTGAAAATATACTGTGAAACTAAATATATATATACAATGTATATATATATATTGTATGGTTGTCACTTACTCAGACGTTTTTATAATACACTTTATTTTCTGTGACTGCATGATGAATTCTTCATCATCCTATACAATATGCTAAAATTGTCGAGTTAGATTGTTGTCAAATAAATAAATATATTTTAACAATCTACACCCGCTTAAACACATGTCGTATGTCTACCCATAGATTCACCTTACAAGACAAGGTAACACTTCGACTATTGAAGCTACATAGTTGTCTAGGGCACTGGACATACAGCTAGAAATTGGCGTTGCAATCTACAAATGCAGTTAGCTCAAGTCACGTCGAGGGAGAACAAAAGTTAGTCAGCTCAAAAATATAATTCTGACATGACCTCACTCTTTCCCTTTGCTAAAAAACCCCAGAATTATTTCTTCGTATTATCTCATTAGCACATGCGCCGATGAATGTGACTGACGTTTCCATTGGCAGCATAAATTGTGACCCGAAAAATGCCGATAGAGGACGCAGTATTATTCGAGTTACATAAATTGTGTGCGACATTTTCCGCAAGCATATGTATAAATTACCGTCTTCCAATCAAAGTATACTACCGTATTTGTACTCTTAGACATATCAGAATCGAAATAAATCATGGAAGCCAGAATGTGTATTGAGTTTTAACATGGATTGGCGGATATTAGTAAATATTATCCCTCGCTTTTGGCTCTGGATAAAATACTAATATCCGCCAATCCATGTTAAAACTCCCAACACATTCTGGCTTCCATGATTTATTTCTTAATTATATAACACAGACACAGAAACTCCAAAAACAACCGGATGTTAAACCAAGCTTATCAGTACCGACATGGTTTAGACATGTTTGACACTACTGACACCTGTTGTAGGATTGCAGTAATGAAAATGTATACATATGTATAGGGTTATAAGATACAAACTAACACAGAATACCGACATCATTCATTAACTTCTTTCAAGTAAAACTATTAAAATGAATAAATTATACTCAAGCAAGAACAACAATTTGTGTGTAGTTTTAAGTAGCAATATATATTGCATAGCGAAATAATTATTTATTTAAACATATTTGAATATTTGAAGTAGATTTCTTTACACTCATAGTTTTGTTCATAGTCGTGCACTACCCCCCCCCCCCCCCCAAAACAAAGAACAAAGCAAAAAAATACAGTAGAAAATCAGCAACATTGTTAATCTAATATCCACTTACCCTGTATCCATGCAATGCTATTGTACCAATCATAGTATCTAACATTTTACGTTACAAATCTCCTAATCCTTGAGTTCTACATTTTCTTAAGTATTCTTAGCCTTTATACCTTATTGGTGAGGAAATCATTTAACATACATAAGATATCCATGCATATAACATCATCTGAAACAGAAGTTCAGTTTTTCTAAAGCTTGTGGCCAGTACAGTGTTTTTCTGGACAGAGCCCAGATGCCGACGCATAAGTTAATCAAACAGGTCTACGTTACTCGTAGGTTGAAGTCATCGCTACAAACATTACATTGTCACAATCTCGTATCCATATCTCAAATAACAATTGATCTTTTACTTTTTACGTAGATGTTTTCTTTCCTCTCTCACCAGTACAATTTTTACCGGACTTGACGGCATATACATGTGTATGAGTAACGGCGGGTGTCTTATAAGAAGCAGGAACAGCTTTTCCCTCGCGAGCACACGAGTTCACCCCGGTTTTTCGGTTGGGTCACGTGTTCATCTGTTAGTTTTTTTTTGTTCTGTCCTATTATTTATCTTTACATTCTGGGTTCCTTGTAGGGAGGTCTGTTACAATTTCTGCACAATACCGATGTTCAGCTCTTTTTTACCTCCAGTTGCTTGTAGGAAGGCTCATGTTTGTCTTTGTTTTATATATCCTCTGTTGTCAATGTGTCTGGATTGTCTATTTTTGATTGCCACTTTGGTATCCTCTAACGTTTATTCTGGAAGAGTTCTGAACCTTTGCGAATCAAAAAAAGTTCCAATTAAACGCTACAAGAATAGTAACAGGTTTTCTAATATTTACAAAATCTTAGTATTTACTAGTATATGCTGAGACAGGTTGGGAAAACACAATCAGAGCGAAGGTATCACAGAAAACTCTAATTATTTTTTTAATATAAAAAATGGACGGGAACACGATTGTTAGCGTCATCTTGTTCCCCTAATTATCCAGAGTACTACTGTATACCCTTTGCGAAATTGCAATCATTTAATAGTCCCTTTTTGTAGACCCTCTATAGCCCTGTCGTCATTTAATTCCTTCTACAGTAAAATTATTTTGATTGAATATAATTTGCAATAACATGAAAGATCAGAACATCCACTGTCGGAACAATTCCGAATTCAAAATCATAGAAAGAGACACATTGATATAGATACATGACTGCTAACTTTCCTGTCTTGGTATATGCACTTTAATAAAAAGAAAAATGGCGGGATTAAATCAGTTTTATGGGCACAAATCTCCCCTCTTAGTGGAATGGTGCAGTCATGAAAGTGCCATCCACATGTCAGGAAAATGCCAACTCTCACATATAACCGGGCGAACAACGATATTATACATAATACATTTATAAATTTAATATTTGTGACACAGAAGTTACCATATGTATAACATTAGTTCTACTAAAGAGAGCAGATCATCCCAACCATTATCTAAATATTAGATAGTATACAAGGCCATAGTATGACATAATAATGGAACCATTGTCAACTTTGAACCAATTCAAAATGGTAGGGAAATTGAACTCTGTATAGATATATGAATTATTATAATATTTAGCTATCTGTTTTGATGTTTAGAAAATAATTAAAGTTAAATAATGTTACGTCGTCAAATGTTTAGAAATTTGAAATATTCTTTTTACTTAAAACAAGTCAATTGCACTCTTTTCTGTACACATTGTTTTTCACTTAAATTCGTGTTTTTGCGGAAAATTGCCTTGCAGAAAAGTTAATTTCTTAAGACATTTAGCATCTTATTTGAATATTATATAGTTATTCTCCTATGAGATACTGCAGTGATTCTCATGTGTACGAGATAATGCAATTATTATTCTTTGTACACGCTACTGCATCTATTCCCCTATTTAGTGTACATGCTACTGCATCTATTCCCCTATTTAGTGTACACGTTACTGCATCTATTCCCCTATTTAGTGTACACGCTACTGCATCTATTCCCCTATTTAGTGTACA
>MJUT01036074.1:209342-225483 GCA_002080005.1 Gigantidas platifrons | reverse complement strand
TACTGCATCTATTCCCCTATTTAGTGTACATGTTACTGCATCTATTCCCCTATTTAGTGTACATGTTACTGCATCTATTCCCCTATTTAGTGTAATGCTATTGCAGTTATCTCTGTATACCCGAAAAAAAACTAAATGCATAAATATCTACTTCCTGCTTCTGTTTTGAAATTTTCAGTTGCAATCACAATTGCTGCAGTTAGTAATGATGCCCTGGGATCAGACTTGTCTGCTGGTTCGGGAGCATGGTGTTGGATATCGGCATGTTTATCTCAAAAACAAAGAACTATTTGGATGACAGTTTCCGGTAAAGGATGGGAGATATTAATGTATTTTTCATGCTGTGCATTCTATCTGCTCATAAAATGGCGGAAGGTGAAAAGAAGACAAAGGGTATTTATAACATAATTATATTTCGTCATTTCTAGTTTATTTGTATGAAAACGAAAACATAAGCATCCTTTTCTTTTATTTAAAAACCACATTTATCTTCGTTAAGACAAGCTTGAACATACCAAAGGGATAAATAGAAGCCGTCAATCGAAGAAGTACAGACAACACAATGGCAAAAAGAAAAAAAGACAAAAGGACAAGCAAACATTTACATTACACAGAAAACTAAAGAATGAACAACGAGAACATTGCTAAATCCAGGTGCTCCGGAAGGGTTAACAGTTCCTGTCCCACATGTGACACTGTTAAACAACACGAACATCATCTGATATGGAAATCGTGTTGGACACCAATATAAGTAAATAACATGAATAAAGCATGAACTCCTACAAAACCAAAAGACGATTCGAACACCGTTTACACGGAAATCGTAGCGGACATCACAACACGGAACCAAAAAACATGAAATGTAATTTGACAAAATGAACAACACGAACCCCACCCAGAAAAGTACAAAAATGAGAGCAGACACAGGTGCTCCGGAAAGGTAAGCATTTCCTGCTCCATATGCAACACCCGTCAGGTTACTCTTGTTACAAACCCGGTGATAAGTCATCAATGAGGTTCGGTCTGGATGGGGGGGGGGGGGATTAACTATACTTTTGCAGAATTCTGGTTCATTGCTGGTTTTTCAAAACTTGGCGTGAATAAGAAACGAGTTGTTTATGAATATCATTCTGTAATAATAACGCGTTGTTGTTGATATAATTGTACCCTAATCAAATCAGTCTATTCACTTATGTTAATTATAATTAACAAATGAAGATATGTTTTTTTTTCTACATATATTTAGATTAACAGTAGGACGGCTTTATGTCTGAACATCAACGAAGACGAACCTAAGAAAGAGGATATTAGATTTTTGTTGTTGTGGTTGGTTGAAGTTGCACTACGGATGTTTGGGACAATACGTTTTCTTATGGCAGCTGTACAGAGACACACTACTAGGACAGTAACAGGCTATGGCTCCGTGGATGACGTTTTCTTACACTTTCAAAGTTTTGGTGACAGTGCACAAGCGTTTTGTTCTTGTCTTTTGTTTTGTATTTTTGATAAAGAAACACGCAATATGATTAAAAATACAGTCACATGTCGTTATGACGAATACGAAGATATTCGCCCTGCTAAATCAGAAATTGAATCTTATTTATAATAAACATAGAACACAAAAAAGTGAAAGGAAAATATTGTCAGAGAGAGTTGACTAAACATGATAATTTTGTTGTTTTTTTTACCAATACTGTTATTGTTTGCTTTGTTTTGTTTTGTTTTAAAAACAAAATTAAATCAGTCAATTAAATTCAATAAATATACGAGGGCCATAACATGCTCTCATTTATGTGTTTATTTAGTATTAGTAAAGTCATTGTTGATTTGCAAAATCATTTTTGATGAGCAATAAAATAAAAAACAAAGAATACAACAGTGTCCGAATATATCCAAAATACAATATGCAAATTATAGAAAAAGGGGGAAAAAAACGAAACCTACTTCTGTACGCTTAATGGAGAAACAACACATACCAAATTTATAGCCGTTCTCTTGACGCGAACAAACAAAATAGTACATTGTTGTTATTGTAACGAATAACGTGCTCGCTTTATTGAGATTAATCAATAGGTTCGATGTTAGGTTAAACCACAAACTGTGGCCAAAGTTGGTAGATGTATTTCCTGCTTCTCGATTGACACGCGGTAATAAGAAGTTAAGAGTAAAGATCGACTGCCTAAAAGTCAAGATTATCTGGCCAAATGGACCAACATAGCTACCGATGGATTGTTCTTGCAATCAGACAACACTATGCAAAAATCGAGCTTAGGGTCTTGGTCAAATACAAATAAGAAGTCATCATCATTTCAACAAAGAATAAGAATAGTCTCTAAAGGGATAAATAGAACCTTAAATTGAAGGACGGACAATACAATGGCTATAAGATTGAGCAACACGAACCCCACTAAAATCAAAAGTGAATACGTAAAAACACGGGGGAAACTCTTGAAAGTGCTGCGGAAGGGTAAGCGGCGCGTCCACCACTAATGGCACATGTGGTGTTACTGTTGTAACAAATCCGATGATTATTCATGAATGAGGAAAGGACGGGATTGATATCACAAAAAAACCGGTATATATCCGTGAACATTTTGGACATGTATATTCCGAAGCGGTTAAGCAAGTCATGGTGGCGACCGTAGAACTTCAGAGTGATGACTTGCACTTGACCATTAGTATTCCTTGAATCAATGACATCCCTCTATCAATAAAATCTGGATTGGAACCGTACGATCTGGAATATCATATTAACCGACGTATAATATTCAATATACAGGTGCTGTAGAAAAAGTGTGAAAATACCAAAGGGGTAATCAGAAACCGTAAATCAGAAAAGGACATACAACACAATGTCCAAACGGAAAATAACAAAATGACAAACAACTATCTACCAAACATTACATAGAAAACAAAAGGTCGAACAACACGAATCCCACTAAAAACCGGGGTAGAATTCAGGTGCTTCGGAAGGGCAAGCCGTTCATGCTCCATTAGTGGCACACGTTGAGTTACTCTAATTACAAATCCGGTGATAACTCGTGAAAGAGGAAATGAACGGGTATGCCTTGCGACAAGTGGAACATATCCGTGATCATATGTGGCACATATATTATGTAACGGTTAACCAAGTCATGGTGGTGCCCGTAAAACTTTCGAAGTGATAGCTTCGAGTTAACCAATAGGAACTCTTAGTTCAGTAGCTTCCTTGTTAGCAGCAACCTTCCATCAATGACACACTTATATGAATCACAGGCTCTGGAATATCGCGGTTCTTGTTTCTCATCTTTTCAGATTTGTTGAGTTGCGTATTTTTTTGTTTGTTTTATTTGTCCTCGTTCTGTGTCTTCTGTTCAATACTGCCTATTCTTGATTTCCCTTTCTTTGTTCTTTAACGTTTATTTATTAACCATTGTCAAACAATAATAAACGTATTGATTGTTGTTTAACGTCAGCTCGGCAATGTTTCAGCTATATCATAGCGAGAACAAGTTATATTTAGTGAAATGATGATGTCCTCTGTGTACTAGACTTACCTGATTAATTGAATCTTCATAGTGTTCACTCGATGAAACAAGAGTCCGTGGGTAGACATGTCGCTCCACTCAGACACATTATCATGATTCCAACAGCAACTACTCTATTAAAATGGTGTTGATACGATACTTTTAATTTAGACGTTACATAGTTATAACTATAGTCCGTTTGACTTCTATAAATCTTCAGAAAAAAATTCTTAAAAATCCAGTTTTCAAATCAATATTTTTTTTTCTAGATGTTTATTAATATATGATATACTAGTATACGAACTCTGACAAATAATTTCATAATGTTTGGTCCATTATTGAAAAAGTTACCCATTAGGTCTCTATGTTAACTATATCTTCTAAAGTGTAAAAATCTGGATGGAGTGAGTACAAATAATGTAATAGCCAAACCATGAAAACAAAATTCCTCCACCAATAAAATTGACCACCAAGAAATAACTGAAATATTGATGAAAGTGGGGTTAAGCGCCATACACCTAACCCGATAAACACGATGTTGGCGTTCTACACTGAGCGTTGCTAGATTTAGCTTTGGAGGGGATATAGCTTTGGACAATTGACGGCAGTCTTGCTGGAGCAGAAAACGTAAATAGCAAACTCAGTGCGCGCGACGCATTTGTGAAATAACCTTCATTAAGTACGCTCAAAAACTGAAAGATTTTAAAAGTGCTTTGGGGCAATAAAATCAAATGGTCTACACAAGAAAGCCAAGGTCACCTATGTTAGATGGAGGAGAACTTTAACTTTGGTTAATGATAATGATTACATCATTTAGGAGCTGTAAATTCCAATAATAAATATATAAACCAGGTCAGTGCCGAAACACAGACTACTGGGCGGATGGTAGCCTCGGGGACTAATGGCCCACCAGTAGAGGTATTGACAGAGTGATAGAAACACAGACTACTGGGCGGATGGTAGCCTCGGGACTAATGGCCCACCAGTAGAGGTATTGACAGAGTGATAGAAACACATACTACTGGGCGGATGGTAGCCTCGGGACTAATGGCCCACCAGTAGAGGTATTGACAGAGTGATAGAAACACAGACTACTGGGCGGATGGTAGCCTCGGGGACTAATGGCCCACCAGTATAGGTATTGACAGAGTGACAGTAATAATATAACTTAGATATCAAATTAATGGGTCGTGCACAAAGGGTTTCTTCTAATACCAGTAACACAAATCACTGTCTATAAAGGAACATGCAAAGAACCGTATATAAACACATAATAAAGCTACGGAATTGAATGTAAAGAACAGTATAGATACACATAATAAAGCTACGAAATTGAATGTAAAGAACCGTATAGATACACATAATAAAGCTACGGAATCGAATGTAAAGAACCGTATAGATACACATAATAAAGCTACGGAATTGAATATAAAGAAACGTATAAATACGTATAATAAATTTCCGGAACTGAATGCAAAGAACCATATAGATACACATAATAAAGCTATGGAACTGAATGTAAAGAATCGTATAGATACACATAATAAAGCTACGGAATTGAGTATAAAGAACCGTACAGATACACATGATAAAGCTACGGAATTGAATATAAAGTACCACATATATACACATAATAAAGCTACAGAATTTGAATGTAAAGAACAGTATAGAAGCACATAATAAAGTTACGAAATTGAATATAGAGAACCGTATAGATACATATAGCAATGTTACGGAATTTGAATGCAAAGAACAGTATATATACAAATAATAAGGCTACGGAATTGAATATAAAGAACCGTATAAATACGTATAATAAAGTTACGGAATTGAATATAAAGAACCGTATAGATACGTATAATAAAGTTACGGAATTGAATATAAAGAACCGTATAGATACACATAGTAAAGCTACGGAACTGAATATAAAGAACCGTATAGATACGTATAATAAAGTTACGGAATTGAATATAAAGAACCGTATAGATACGTATAATAAAGTTACGGAATTGAATATAAAGAACCGTATAGACACGCATAGTAAAGCTACGGAACTGAATGTAAAGAACCGTATAGATACACATAGTAAAGCTACGGAACTGAATATAAAGAACCGTATAGATACGTATAATAAAGCTACGGAATTGAATATAAAAACCCGTATAGGTACATGTAATAATGATACGGAACTGAATGTAAAGAACCGCATAAATACACGTGCACATAATAAAGCTACGGAATTGAATATAAAGAACCGTATAGATACACATGATAAAGCTACGGAACTGAATGTAGAGAACCGTATAAATATGTATAATAAAGCTACGGAATTGAATATAAAGAACCGTACAGATACACATGATACAGCTATGGAACTGAATGTAGAGAACCGTATAGATACGTATAATAAAGCTACGGAATTGAAAGTAAAGAACCGTATAGATACAAATAATAAAGTTACAGAATTGAATATAAAGAACCGTATTGCTAAGGAATATTTTAAATTTTTGAACAAGTTATACGATATAACCTGGTTTGGGGCAGTTTACGCTTAATAAAACGCGAAGCGGTTTATGAAAAATGTAAACTGTTCCAGACCAGGTTTTACAAGTATAACCTGTTCAAAAATTTCAAATATTCCTTATAATTTAATTTTTACAACAAAATTTAATGATTCCTAGATTTTAATTACGATTATTTCATGTGACTATTTGAATTTGTCGTTGGCGAATGAATACGATGGTGACGTCACAATACCAACCCAGGTTATCGAGTATAATTAAGCTACGGAACTGAATGTAAAGAACCGTATAGATACACATGATAAAGGTACGGAATTGAATATAGATAACCGTATAGATACGTATAATAAAGCTATGGAATTGCTACTGATAATGTTGGTCATTTACTTATTTAATATTTCAAAACATCCTCTTGGTAGCCCTAAGTTCATTTCATATAATACAGAAGTGTTTGATAAATTGTCCACCAACCGCTGCGACATAGCTTCCTCATGTGTGGTAGGTAGAGTAATAATAACGTTATGTAAGGGTATGTCATTTGTAATCTATTTATTGTTATTTATCAGTGTTTACCACTGATTTTATAAGTTTTCTGGATCTTATATATATCACAGTGACATTGACCTTGACCGACAAACGCCTCCTTTTTGTTGCTACCATTAGCTTCATGTGAAATCTGAAAGATTTATCATGATTCGTCAAAACCATTGTTTTTCTCGTGCAAACGTTAGTTTCAGATTGAAAAAAAATGTTTCAGCTATATTGAGTAAAATTAATCGTTAATCGTTGTATATAGTATATCCCATTCCAATCCGCTGCGTTTGCTGTAAGTAATATCTGTACACATAAGCTTTACGGAAATGTCTAAACCTTCATCAATCGAGAAAACCATGTTCGATTAAAACCGGTTTACAATTCGTCGTGTCAATCTTATAATGAAACATGTCCATTTTTTTTGTGTAGAAATGAAGATATCGGAGGTCAAAGTTTGGGCAGTTGAATAAAAACATTGGAGATATAACATTATAACACTTCTCAAATTGTCTTAAACCAGAATATTTCGTTATATGGCTTTATATAGGGAGATACATCATTGACAATTAAAGTAACTGATTCCCATAAGTTATATTGTAAAAAAATGGACATGTATCATTATAAGATTGACAAGACGAATTGGTGTCATATCTTTTAGAGTTTTTCGTATCTAAGAGAGCTTTCATCGTTAAATTATGGTTAGGCAAAAATGACTATTGCAGTGAGGTGGCAAGCTGTCGGCATGTCATATGAAGGTTTTTAGGAATAGAAGGGTGGCAGGGAAAATGGGTTACTCCATTCTGTAATTGATCGTCTTGTGCAGCGTTTGCCAGCGACTGGAATAGTTGATGAACGTCCGCGATCTGCCAGGCCCCGTAAAGCTACACATAGAGAAGACAGCCTTATAGGCAGGTTTGTCAGGATAAATCGTTTTACTGCATCAGCTCGTATTCGAGATCAATTGAATTTTGGGAGCTATGTATCTAGTTAGGACTGTTAACAGACGCCTTATTGAGTAGTGCCTGTGCACAAGGCGACCATAAAACGACCGTGACTATATATATATCATAACGTCATCAGTAGGCTCGATGGAATTGGTTACATGACCGTTGGAATATTCGTAATTGGAAACGAGTCTATTGGTCAGACTAAAGTCGATCTTTATTGCGCCAAGTGGATGGTCGCGTTCGAGTCTGGCGGTATAGCGACACTGCATATCAAAACGGAAACGTGATGGATACAAACAGCGTTCGGCGGCGGTGGAATAGTGTCTATGGGTGCTTTTCACTTAATTGTAAGCTAGACTTACATGTCTTAACAGCAATGGCCTTGCATACCGCAGAAACGTGCTTATAGTACCAGTTGTTCCCCATTTTGAGAATCATCCATTGGCCGACAGGCCGATCTTAATGGACGATAACGCCGGACCCCACATAGCTCTCATTGTAAGAGAATGCTGCCAGCAAAAGGCGATTGCCACATTTTAGTGACCTGCCATATCCCCTGATATGAACCCAATCGAGCACGTAAATGACTTTATTGGCCTTAAAGTGAACCAACGCAACCCACAATGTCAAATATTGCTGAATTTACAAACGTAATCCTGGAAGATGGCGGCGATTCCCACAAGCGAGGCTTCGTCTCTAACTTCGTTGAATGAAGCTTCGGCGTAACTGTGGTGGTTATACTCGCTATTGAGCAAATCTGCGCGATAAGTATTCGCCATAGATTCATTCAGCTTCAAATGCGACTCAAATTGTAGCCCCTGGTCTAATTCATAATGAAATATTACCAATAAAGCATTTCGGGTTCAACTTCAGTCATCCTTAAAAAAAGAAAAAGCAATTGTGAAAAAAATACTGAGTGGCTCTTACCTTTTGTCGAAGTGTATATTGTTTTCGGTATAAACATTACAAAAATGTATAATAACACGTGTTTTATAGATAAAAAATAGCTGTTGTACCCAATATGAACCCAATCGAGCACGTAAATGACTTTATTAGGAAAACATATATTTGTTATTTGAGTTTCATTAAAATTTGTAGAAACTTCAGATCTGTTTTTACTTCATGACTATTTATATTTTCTCTCTCTATATATAAAAGTGTTTATATATATTTTAGATAGATAACTTACTTTCACGTTGTTTACTAAATATTCATCTCGGACAATATATTTTTAATAAAGGACTTTAAATACCTCCAAAACAATCTTTAGAATACATATTACGGTAAAAAATAGATTTGAATAAATACTCGAATGTAAATATGGTACATTCCTAAACTTTATCATACCTGTGTTGATACCTGTTACGCTTTGAACGGAAAAATGAAAACAACGTTTGAGTGAGTGAATGATTGTTGTTTAGCACCAATTCAGCAATTTTTTCAGCTATATCATAGCGAGAACAAGTTAATTTTCAATGAGAGGATGAAGAGGTTCGCTTTCTACTAGACCAACTCGCTGTGTTGGATTTTCATAGTGCTAGCTCACTGAAACCACAATCCACGGAAAGAAATGTCGCCCCACTCGGACACATTATCCTTATTCCGAGCCAACCAGTCTTTGCTCTTTCTCCTTAATGCCGCGTGTTTAGCGGAGAAGCAATAAAATACCAATTTTATAGTTTTTGGGACAGCATTGTGTCAGACCGTCAAGGACAGTGTTGTTTCTGTGTCAGACCCACGACAGTGTTGTTTCTGTGTTAGACCCACGACCGTGTAGCTTATGTGTCAGACACATGACAGTGTTGTTTCTGTGTCAGACCCACGACAGTGTTGTTTCTGTGTCAGACCCACGACAGTATCGTTTCTGTGTAAGTCCACGACAGTATTGTTTCTGTGTCAGACCCATGACAGTGTTGTTTCTGTGTCAGACCCACGACAGTATCGTTTCTGTGTAAGTCCACGACAGTATTATTTCTGTGTCAGATTCATGACAGTGTTGTTTCTGTGTCAGACCCACGACAGTGTTGTTTCTGTGTCAGACCCACGACAATATCGTTTCTGTGTAAGTCCACGACAGTATTGTTTCTGTGTCAGACCCACGACAGTGTTGTTTCTGTGTCAGACTCACGACAGTGTTGTTTCTGTGTCAGACCCACGACCAGTGTCGTTTCTGTGTCAGACCGACGATAGTGTCGTTTCTGCGTCAGACCGTCGACAGTGTTGTTTCTGTGTCAGACCCACGACAGTATCGTTTCTGTGTAAGTCCAGGACAGTATTGTTTCTGTGTCAGACCCACGACAGTGTTGTTTCTGTGTCAGACCCACGACCGTGTCGCTTCTGTGTCAGACCCACGACCGTGCTGCTTTTGTGTCAGACCCACGACAGTGTTGCTTCTGTGTCAGACCCACGACAGTATCATTTCTGTGTCAGACCCACGACAGTGTTGTTTCTGTGTCAGACCCACGACAGTGTTGTTTCTGTGTCAGACCCACGACAGTGTTGTTTCTGTGTCAGTCCCATGACAGTATCGTTTCTGTGTAAGTCCACGACAGTATTGTTTCTGTGTCAGACCCACGACAGGGTTGTTTCTGTTTCAGACCCACGATCAGTGTCGTTTCTGTGTCAGACCCACGATAGTGTCGTTTCTGTGTCAGACCCAAGGCAGTGTCATTTCTGTGTAAGACCCACGAGTGTCTTTTCTGTATCAGACCCACGACCGTGTCGCTTCTGTGTCAGACCCACGACCGTGTTGCTTTTGTGTCAGACCCACGACAGTGTTGCTTCTGTGTCAGACCCACGACAGTATCATTTCTGTGTCAGACCCACGACAGTGTTGTTTCTGTGTCAGACCCACGACAGTGTTGTTTCTGTGTCAGACCCACGACAGTGTTGTTTCTGTGTCAGTCCCATGACAGTATCGTTTCTGTGTAAGTCCACGACAGTATTGTTTCTGTGTCAGACCCACGACAGGGTTGTTTCTGTTTCAGACCCACGATCAGTGTCGTTTCTGTGTCAGACCCACGACAGTGTTGTTTCTGTGTCAGACCCATGACAGTGTCCTTTTGTGTCAGATCGCCATGGACAATGTCTTTTCTGTGTCAGACCCACGTTAGTGTCCTTTCTGTCTAAGATCCACGACAGTGTCGTTTTTGTATCAGACCCAGGACAGTGTCGTCTTTAGATCAGACCCATGACAGTGTCGTTTCTGTGTCAGACCCACAACACTATCTTTTTGTGTCAGATCACCATGGACAATGTCGTTTCTGTGTCAGACCCACTGCAGTGTCTAGCACCACTAATATTTCTGTTCAATTCTCGCCATTGTTGATGTATTCTTGACATGTTTGTCAGTTATTTGCGTAAGATTGTCAATTTTCACTCGCGCATTTAGTTTGTCAATTTTCACTGGGCAACTTAGTTTGTAGATTTTCACCGGGTAATTTCGATTGTCGATTTTCACCTTGCAATTTAATGTGTTGATAATCACCTGGTAATTTACTTTGGACATTTTCACCGGGAAATTTAGTGTGTCGATGTTTACCAGGTAATACATACTTCGTCTATTTTCAGCAGGTAATTTAGTTTTTCGATTTTCATCATGTAATATAGTTTGTCGATTTTCACCGAGTAATCTTTTAGTATGGAGATTTTCATTGGTAATTTAGTTTGGCGATTTTCGTTGAGTAATTTAGTTTCTTCAACTATCCACTTTTTAAAGCACATACATATACCGAGCCAGGAAAGTAAGCGGTCATGTATTTATGTGTTAGGGATACAGAAAAGTGAGCGGTCATGTATTTGTGTGTTAGGGGTATCAGGAAAGTGAGCGGTCATGTATTTGTGTGTTAGGGGTATCAGGAAAGTGAGCGGTCATGTATCTGTGTGTTAGGGGTATCAGGAAAGTGAGCGGTCATGTATTTGTGTGTTAGGGGTATCTGGAAAGTGAGCGGTCATGTATTTGTGTGTTAGGGGTATCAGGAAAGTGAACGGTCATGTATTTGTGTGTTAGGGGTATCTGGAAAGTGAGCGGTCATGTATTTGTGTGTTAGGGGTATCGAATTTGTTATTATAGGATTAAGCGATTCTTTTCAGGAGTTCATGCATGTGTAAACGGTACCGATGCAATCACAAAATGAATAAACGTTTACGTAAAGTTTGTGAGTGCATCGGCACCGTTTACACATGCATGAACTCCTGAAAAGAAGTGTTAAAATACAAGTATATTCTTCCACGTGAATATTTTCCCTATTTTGATTATTAAACTGATTTCCATGCTTGCTTTCAATCGGACACTATCGTAGATTCCTGTCGGCGGCCGCCATATTGTCATACTAGTTATACAAAAAAGTTCATCAAATTATGAACGGATCAAAAACGAAAAAGTTCATTGAGTTATGAACGAATCAAAAACAAACACGTGACAGAGCTCTTGCCCAATCAAAAGGCACGAACACGATGTACATTAATTCTACAAGAATTATTTGATTTTGGAATTGTTCCGCGTGTTCAGTGTAGTATTTATTGTTTTTCCATTTCATCACCAAAATGGACAACCAAATGGATAACTATTGACAAAAAAAAAATAAAAAATACAGTGTTGAAAATATGTTAAATATTATATTACATCAGTAACAAAATAAAAAAAAAGTGTTTTCTACGTGTCTTGAGACATCCCCTTTTGAAATATCACACAACTAAAAAATGCATTGGTTTAGCTTATCGTCAATAAATCCCTATAAATTATCAGTGTTATCAATTTTATTCATGGAATAAATTTATGTTAAATGTCTAAATTTCTTGTTGTATGTTAACCGAAGCGTGACAACGTAAACAACTCTATTATTCTGTTATAATTCAACACATGTAGCTTTATATGTAGAAGACATACTTTAGTTAATGTCCAGTATAATTTTACAGGTAAGATATCTTAACAAAATTGTAACTTTTTACAAAAACTATTTAAAGATGTAACTTAGACTAAATGTACAATGACTTTTTATGTTGTAATATGATTTTTATTGTACATTAACCAAACTGAGGCAAGAAACCTGAGTAGCTGAGTGGTAAAGGACAAATATCTTAATGAAGTTCGTGGCCGATACCCACGTCCTAGTGTTAAGGTGTCTATAGACATATAGACACAAGGGTTGGAGTCTCACGGATCAGTTTGCTATAATTGTTAAGTTTTTCCATCTCCCGTTAAGTTTGGTAATTGAAATTGACGAAAAACACCGATGAACTAAACAATCCAGTTAACAATGCAATAACATTGCATAAAATGGTATCTCTCGGGAGAGTACATGTATGATGTAACAGAGAGCGTACACAATATTTTAATGTTATATTGGTGGGTTGTACATGAATCACATTGTCAAATTCCACATAATGTTGTCATTGGGAAACGCGTACAAATAAAAAAAAAAAAAAAAAAAATCGGCAAAGGATAATTATGTGACCGTCGTTTGCATTGCAAACGTGTCTTAGCGTTTTACTTGAGATGACGTTATTTACGCATTAGTATGTAATTCAAAATATTAAAAATAATATTCACATGGAACCCGGATACAAGTTCAAGAACAATGCATTAATTTCTATCCTTTATTTGCTACATCCAAATGCGAACGAACTCTTGCTTTTCAAAGACAAACCTTAGATAAATTGAAAAAAGTCCCCTAAAATAAAGACATGCCGAATGCGATTTGTCACTGTACAAATATGTAATACTTATAATTATGGTGTGGAAACGAACTAATAACTTTAGTAATGATAGGCACCAGACATACAATAATTATTTATTAGGTAGTTGTAAATCCAACTACCACTACCACAAAATCGTGACCATGGCGTACCAAAATTGTTATTTTTGAAATTCATGTACCCGGGAGAGACATATACATGAAATATGAATACGAATACATGCAGGGAGGGTGTACTAGTCTGCTGTAGAGTTAGTTATATAATGGTGGTAACTTTTATTGGTGAAGGAAACCGGGGTATCCGGAGGAATCCATCAACCTGTCGCAAGTCATTGACAAACTGCATCACATAATGCTGTATCGAGTACACCTCGCCTGGGCATGATTCGCACTCACAATTTCAGTTGTGATGGACACTAATTGCATAGGTAGTTGTAAATCCAACTACCATACGATCACGACCACAACGGCCCCTACATGTAGTAAGCTTTATTTTTTAGGCATGTTGATTGATTTCGTAAGAACAATTTCAGTATATTCTTTACAAAACAACTGTTTTAATGCAAACAAGTAATAAAGTCGTACAAAAATATCATGTATGCATTCAAATTAGAATTTTCATTGTTAATTAAAACTAATATTTGTGAATTATGATCAGAATTAAAACTTGATACATGTATGTCCGGGGTATATCATGACGTTTTTTTATTTACATGTAAGGGTTCATCATTGTGTACACTTTTGTGTGGAAATCAAGTAAAGTAATCCTCCGTGACGTCACATTATGTTGTGTATCAATGGTGGAAGCTGTAAAACATATTGATTGATTGATTGATGTTTAACATCCAGCGAGCAATTTTTCAGCTATATTCAGGACGAGAACATGTTTACAATAAGTCAATATGTAGGTTGAAAACGGAGGACGGATAGGCCAAATGGACAAAAAAAAAATAAACGCCACGGAACTCGAAGCAAGGAAAGGTGATGGGTAGGGACGGATAATTTAACCAGTGCAACAGGTCTCCTATGGACCACTCATCATGAGCTGTTACATTGTTGGCCCCTTTTAGAGGACTAGTGCCTCTAGGATGGAGAAACCTGGTGCCTATTCTACCCCCGGCACACCCTCTAGGAGGGGGGGGGAGGTGGTATGTATAACATAAGATTTGATTAAAATTAAACCAATCATTATACCAATGACATTTATGCGGAGAAGTTTGTGGACATATATCTAACATTAGTTACTGACATTTCACCCGCATTTTATTCTGCAAAACTCCAATACACGGCGGACATCTAATTATTGAAGAACAAACTTGTTCAAATTAGGTAAAATTAAATCGCTTCTCGGAACCACCACTCCCCTCCTCCCCCAAAAAAATATAGAAAAAAAGAAAAGAAAAAAGAAAAAGAGATTGATATATAAAGTGAGGACAACTTTATGTATATGTTTTAATTAACGGTATAGTAAAATACTGTGATACACAATTCTGTTGTCTGTTAGTTTACTACTAGAATATCAGGTCTGTTTGTATGCTATTTAGTGTTTCAGGTTTTACATGTAGTACATGTTTATCAAAGACAAACTTCTTTTATGACTACCATATACCGTCCCTATTGACAGACTAAGTCTTAGTGTATAATAAATATTTACAGTGATACTGCATACACTTCTTATATTAAGTGGACTATTTTACATATGTAATCAGATTTAATGATCCGTATTTTTCTCCTTTTCGTCAGTAAAATTGAGAGATTCATTTGATAACGGAAGGTAAATTTCTCTCGCTTTAAAAATAATTTTTTGTATAGTGTATTTTATCTCTTATTTACTTACAAGAAGAGTTTATTTGTTTTTTCTATTGTGGAGCGGGGAGGGGTTTGGTAGGCTATATAAAAGTATGACCTCCTTATATGGCCTTAATCGCTTTATTATACCGAATAAATGCAACCATAGATAGAAAATCATTCGTCTAGTATACAAATAACTTTCGCCTGGTACTTGATTAAATAGAGCGAACAGTAATAAATTGTAACAATATAATTTTAATTTTGAATTTGAAATGGAAGAGGGCACCATTGAAATCGATAACTCCCTGGTTGCACATGTGCACTTTCACCATTTATATATAACCCAACTGGCCTCATATAACTGATGACATCAAAACTGTCAGAAGCGCTTCTACACGAGAATAAATTAATTTATCTATCACCATGATTTTAGCCTGAACTTCATAGCTTTATGCTAAGCAGGTCAACTCAAGCAAACAACAACTCTGCTCGTTTTGGATAGTAGATGAATTGAGACGATTCCAGTTTCATGTCATTAATTAAATGACCTATATGTATATATATAAATACAACAAGGGGAGTGTAACTTAAACAAATACATTGAACACAAATCTGATATAATCTCAAATATGTAAGTACACTCCCCCAACAACAAATTTCTACTATACAAAAGGGGTGGCGACTCAAAAAGGCCACAAAGCCACAGCTCTACTTGTTGAGAAGTGGCTTAACGCCACTACACGAGAATACATCAATACACTGGAAAATTAAATTAAAAACTCTTAAGGATTCTGTGAATGATTTTGCAAGAATTGAAAACAAATGGTGAAAGAGAAGACATATAAATATGGCTGCGTTAATTTGATGCAAACTAAAATAAAAAAAACCCCAAAAACTTAACGGGTCAGGGAGCACTCGCGCAACATCTATCGTCAAAGATCCAAATGTTGCAAAACATGTCATTCGTCCACGATAAGAATGATGTCTTTGCATTCGAGGCTTCCTACAATATACCTTTGGTAAGTAAATCACATTACAGTAATTACTTGGCAAAACAATAGGTACCCACAATTCCAATAAGCAGCCAAACGTATACCCCGACGACACTAACGAATGAAGAAACCCTGGACCATTCTAGACCAATG
>MJUT01036074.1:146115-159864 GCA_002080005.1 Gigantidas platifrons | reverse complement strand
CCCCCCCTGGATCCGCCCCTGCTCCTGTCAAAACACTGGTGGCTCAATTGTTCAACATTTGCTTTGCAGTCTAGTGGGATCTGAACTAAAGTTACGCTTTTTAAGGATGTGCCTATGTCAAATGATCTCTCTTGTATTGGTTTCTTAAAAGCCAGGCACATTTGAACAACAACAATGGTTACGACAAAATCAAAGTTGCAAATGGAATACAACAAACAAGTTACATCAGCTGCTCTTGGTCTGGTGTATGTGTGTTTTGGCAGTTTTGTAAAGTGTTCAAGGGTATGAGCATTAGCAGGGAAAAAATCGAATTTAATTCTATTTCATTTCTAATTAATTTTAATTATTTTATAATGTATTTATATTTTCATTTAGAGTTTAAAATATGCTATACATTTTGTATTCATATATTTTCAAATATGCTATACATTTTGTATTCATATATTTTCAAAACGGAAACTCATGTATGTTTTTATTTAAATACAGCAATAATTACCTTTTATTTTATTTGTAAAAATAAATGTTATTTAAAAAGAATTCCCTTCAAAGAACCTCAATTTACAGGTGTTGGTGATTATACCTATATGCAATTGTGACACTGGACATGTTTATATAACGGTTTAAGACACTACCTGATTAATTGGTATTTTGACAATACATTCATAAAAACTTATAATCAATTTGAATATTTGACTTAGCATAATTACTTAATTACCTCTTTGAAGATTAAATTAATACAAAGAAATTAATTTGTGTTTCGTTTTACTTTCATCACACAGATCGAAACCATTCGATTAGCCATATCGTGACGTTAAATTAGCCTTGAAAAGCGTATGTAAATATATGTGCTTGACTTTTTCGACGGGAGGGGGCGGGGACTGAAGTCCCCAAAGCCCCCCTTGAAGCCGCCACTGATGTGTACTGTATTACTCAGTAGCCAGACGTAGGAGAATCAACATTGTCATTCATGTTCACTAGAGCATATTATTAAGAAAAAAAATAATAAAACCGGCATAAAAATAGAAGTGTTAGTAAATAGTTGACAAAGTAAATATGATGACACAAATTGAACATGAAGGGAAACTGATACGAAATTAAAAGCATCATCATCTTAATGGACTTATTCGAATCATAAAAGGAAAATATTCTACGTTGACATGAATGAAACAATTACAGAAGATGACAGGGATTTGGCTGGAACAATCATAATAGAAATATTTTTAATTTTTGTCTGTATATTTGCAGCCGGTGGTAATGCTTGTATGTGGATCATTATCTACAGAACACGTAAGCTTCGTACCATCTCTAATGCTTTTATACTGTCATTGAACAGTGCCGACTTGTTAGTGTCTGTTCTTAGTATGCCAATTACAGCTATAGCTATTTCTATAGGAAGATGGCCGTTCTCATCACAAGCTTGTCAAATTTTCGGATTTTTCAATATGTTTACTTTGGTGCAAAGTGTTCTGTCGCTGTGTAATATAAGTATTAATAGATATATGATTGTCTGCAGACCATTCCAGTTCCAATCGATTTATACCACAAAAAGATCAGCTCTCATGATATCATGTACGTATATTATTGTTTCTTTGCTTGTTTGTTTTTTTGTTTATTGTTTTGCTTTTCTTTCTATTCAGGAAATCTCTAACGTAAAGTTTTCTTTATATAGACAACATCTGGAAGTAATTTCTTAGATTGCGGAATTGGAGTACAGAGTGAAAGTAAAAAACATCTAGGGTATATGGTATTGTACAATACCCGTCACATTGTCCTGACTGTCCCAATGTATATAATTTCCATTTGTTTGTGACTTTTATATTTCTTCTGAAATTAGTTTAATGTGTGTCAGAGGAGTGGTTCGTGNCTATAGCTATTGCTATAGGAAGATGTCCGTTGCCATCACAAGGTTGTCAAATTTTCGGATTTTTCAATATGTTTACTTTGGTGCAAAGTGTTCTGTCGCTGTGTAATATAAGTATAAATAGATATATGATTGTCTGCAGACCATTCCAGTTCCAATCGATTTATACCACAAAAAGATCAGCTCTCATGATATCATGTACGTATATTATTGTTTCTTTGCTTGTTTGTTTTGCTTTTCTTTCTATTCAAGAAATCTCTAACGTAAAGTGTTCTTTATATAGACAACATCTGGAAGTCATTTCTTAGATTGTGGAATTGGAGTACAGAGTGAAAGTAAAAAACATCTAGGGTATATGGTATTGTAGAACACCCGTCACATTTTCCTGACTGTCCCAATGTATATAATTTCCATTTGTTTGTGACTTTTATATTTCTTCTGAAATTAGTTTAATGTGTGTCAGAGGAGTGGTTCGTGTTATTGTGGGCATTTTGGTCGACCATTAAACATTTAAATATTTTTCTTCAATTATTAACTTAATTTATAATGATACTTGTTAAGGTAAAGTCTCGTAACTTGTTGAATCATAATATATTTAAAATATGCTATACATTTTGTATTCATATATTTTCAAAACGGAAACTCATGTATGTTTTTATTTAAATACAGCAATAATTACCTTTCATTTTATTTGTAAAAATAAATGTTATTTAAAAAGAATTCCCTTAGAATATATATATATTAATTGACATGTCATTAAAACTACAAAGAACAAAATAATGATTGCCCTTTCTCAGTAGATATTCTTAATATGCGTCCTTGTATAATGATACAGAACTTCATTGTAAATCTCTCTAGTTTATAACAAGTCATCGGTTAAAGGGAGCAACTATTTGCTTTTCATGGGAAAAAAAGGGGGGGTTAAACTTCCTATAAAAATCCAATGGTTGCTCCCTAATAGTAAACAGGCGATTGTGAAATGTAGGGTAAAATCGACATCCACCCATATACTGAAATGTTTTGTTGTATCTAAAATACAACAGAAAGCTACAATTCGTTATAAATGTCAACGATGTCTTAACTATGTTCAGAAAATCCATTCACATTTGTAATGGAATTCTGCTTTACTACTACTTTCTATCTAGTATATAGTTTATAAATTCAGTAATAAAATGCATTAATTGAAATAGTTATAATATAATACAGCTTAGTATATTCCATCCATGACATTTCGGGTTACAAACACGTACATCAGCAGTGTGTATTACGTGTACATGTAGATCATGGAGTCATTTTACATCTTAAAGATACAGTTCTTTGTCAAATGTCAAATGATGGTCATTAGTTTTATTGACACATTATTGTTGTGTAACACTATGAATTAACAAAAAGTACGAACTTGTCGAATAGATTGTGACGCATCCTTTAGATTTATTTCATTGTTTGAGGACAATTTATTCCACTCTTCAATGTGATGTATCTGTGAACAGGGTTCCATTCTTCATCAGGATGTCCCTAAAATTAAGGTTAAAAGACAATTGTGTTTCACCCGTCACCAGAATGTCTTCAAAATGTAAGCGATTATTCATCCATACTTCAATTTTATAGTCGCCACTTAAACGAAATTACATCTAGAAATTAGGTGATCAGACCATGTCGACCATTTTCTAAACAATTTCGTCACGTTTATAGATACCCCCTCGCAATACATATATATGATACAATAGTCTGTATATTACCAAACACACTTTAAAGATAATGGTCGTATTAATCTGAACAGCTCTTCGCCAATTTACTATGGTCAGAAAGAATTAAAGGTACTTGTATGTACCGGTATGTTAATGAACATGAGAGATTATACAACATTATACATAGACATACATCAAGATAAAGGAGATTATACAACATTATATATAGACATACATCAAGATAAAGGAGATTATACAACATTATACATAGACATACATCAAGATAAAGGAGATTATACAACATTATACATAGACATACATCAAGATAAAGGAATAACGCTCTTATTGATGTACCCTACTTCACTAAAATAAGTGTGAAACAACCGCTAGCCTGCTTTTGGGTGGTACTCTTTACGTCTGTCGATAAGTGATACATCAATTTTAGGGGCCCAAGTGGCTCAATGAGTTAGATCGATGGATCTAACAACTCATACAAGCCTATCACCAATACGGCGTGGGTTCGCGTCCACCTTTGTAAATTACAAAAAGGGTGTACTCGACTCGCAGCCGCAAATGATAAAGTTTACCAGTTGCTTGCCCAGCGTCAGTGGTACTCACCGGGTACTCCGGCTTCCTCCACCACTAAAACTGGTCGCCATGATATAGCTGAAATATTGATGAATGTGGCATGAAACACCAAAATTCAATTCAATTCAATATTTATTCTACATTCTTTAAAGCTTAAATGTAATACAGTGTATATAATTTCATTTCAAAGATACGGGGTTACCAAAAATAAAACAAAATACGGGAAAAAGTAATATTACAAATACCGCCATTAATGCGACAGACATCGCATTACGAGGTGAAAACACAGACAAAAATACAACCACTAGGCCCCATCGGATAAATGGTAAGATCACTAGACAGTTTAATATACTAGTACATTGTTTATATTAAAGTGGGTTGACTAACTATATGTATAATTGTTCTTTCTATGAGAATATAAGTCACTATCGAACAGGAGGCCACATCCACAAGAATAGTTTTCTTAATAAAGTCCGATAATTTGAAATTTCCGATGACCATTGTTACATGACCTCATTCGTATTTAATTTAATGTTGCACAATAAGAGAGATAGTTGTTATGTTTAGTATTGAGGAAGTGACTTTTAAATGTTTACTCCTCAACAACGACCTTCAAAAGTACATTTCAAATACGGAAGTGAAAAGGTAAAAGGTAAAAAGGTAAAATATATTTAGGTTTAAAAATTTCAACATCATACACAAGTGTTTAAAAATTTCTCGTTAATTTAAAAATAAAACATAAAACTGCCATCATTAACTGAAACTTCAATCCACTAATTGTAACTGCTGAGAACTTTCTCACCAAGGATAGCCCATGAAAGCCATTCAGCTTATTTCCAATGGGGTCCTTTATAAGTATCAGCTTAAAGTTCAAGTGGACATTAAAAGATCAACATGAGCTGGTAGAGGGATTAATTAATTTCAAAATAAGTACATTATCTATGAATATATATATATATATAATTGTCATTATTATGATATGACACGTCTTTCCCGTTCTTCACTGGTATGTATCAGGTGGCACTTCACTTCTTTTTTATATCTTTGCAAATCATTGATGGATTTGATCGAATCGGGTAGAGAATTCCAATCATGGATTCCATTGTAGTAAAACGTTGTTGATTCGATGCCTTTAATTTTTGGTGTAACATAATTAATCTGACTTGATCTAGTATTATGGGCATGATGTTCATTAATTTTGATGAAATTATTTTTCAAATAAGAAGGACATGTATCATAATAGATTTTATGAGCATGGTTCAATCGAAGCTGTTTTACTCTGTTTTCAATATTTAAAAATCCTAGACTAGATAATTAAGCTTGCTTTATACTAGTTCTTGGGCCCATGCTTTTAATGAATCTAACTGTTTTGTTTTGTGCCACTTGCAGTTTGTTTTTTTAAAGCACGAGTTATAGCCCATGATGAGATGAGATTATTTTCATTTTTTACATTGCACAGTGCATGTGTGTACTTACAAAATATATGTCTAAAATCACGTTGACATGTTAGCGAGATGGGCTGGTATGTAATATTATTCTGAAGGCTTTGTTTTGTGTAAATTGACAAATCATCCTGAACCAGCACTTTGTAGGTAGCTGTGTTTCTCTACTTTAATACTTCATCCTCATTCCAGGTTTTAAATAGCTCTGTTTATTAATACTACACAATTTTCATAGTCCTCTGTTTTGGCCAGACCGGTGGGTCGAACCCTCGATCTTGCGATGTCCTAATTATTGGTACACGAAACGCGAATAAGATCTAAAAGAACTTTTGTAATAGCAGCAATGAATGTGTATAAAAAAGACAAGAAAATTATAAACGAGATTACTACATATTTTTGTCAATTTTAATAAATATTTATTTGGACTAATTATTATGGGTTGATATGATTAGGCCAAATAAATATATATGTGTGGTTCCGGTTACATTAAAATAAAAAAAAAACAGGGTAGGTAGGTAGGGATTTTATTTTATTTTATATATATTTTTTTACATTGATTCTATGGAAGAGACATTGTGAATTTAACGGTGCTTATTGCAAAATGACAAAACAATCTTTAGGGTAGGGGCTAAAAATTAGGGTAGGTAGGAAAACCGGAACCACACATATTTTTTTATTTGGCCTTATAACAAACACAATGAGTTAAATATAAGTCTAACAATAATAATTTTCTAATTATGCTGTAAATATTGGGTAACAGTAAATTTACATGAATTTATCTACCCTCGGGATGTAGAGGTTGGCTGGCACAGTAGATTTACATGTATCTACCTACCCTCGGAATGTAGAGGTAGGCGGGTTCAGTAGGCCTACATGTATTTCTCTACCCTCGGAATGTAGAGGTTGGCTGACACAGTAGGGTTACATGTATCTATCTACCCTCGGAATGTAGAGATAGACTGACACAGTAGGCTTATATGTATCTATCTACCCTCGGTATGTAGAAGTAGGTTGGCACAGAAGGCTGATATGTATCTATCTACCCTCGGAATGTAGAGGTAGGCTGACACAGTAAGCTTACAATACATGTATCTATCTACCCTCGGAATGTAGAGATAGACTGACACAGTAGGCTTATATGTATCTATCTACCCTCGGTATGTAGAGATAGGTTGGAACAGAAGGCTTATATGTATCTATCTACCCTCGGTATGTAGAGATAGGTTGGCACAGAAGGCTTATATGTATCTATCTACCCTCGGTATGTAGAGATAGGTTGGAACAGTAGGCTTATATATATATGTATCTACCCTCGGTATGTAGAGATATGTTGGAACAGAAGGCTTATATGTATCTATCTACCCTCGGTATGTAGAGATAGGCTGGAACAGAAGGCTTATATGTATCTATCTACCCTCGGTATGTAGAGATAGGTTGGAACAGTAGGCTTATATATATATGTATCTACCCTCGGTATGTAGAGGTAGGTTGGAACAGTAGGCTTACATGTATCTAATCCTCTGAATGTAGGGAGGTAAGCAAAAATGTAGGCTTACATCTATATAGCCCTGACAATGTAGAGGAGGGTGAGGTCGACACGATATACTTATATATATTTAGTCCTCGGATTATGTAAACACATGTTTGCATTTCTCCGCCATAAATTTTAAATTTATGAATTCTTCAAGCAATATAAGTGTTATCAAATGATTGTATATAAAAGATGAATGTCATATTCAAATGTGGAGCTTTCAAATATCGATTTGTGTCGACAATGTTAAATTGACGGGTTTGTAATCATAAAATACCACATACATTTATACTTCTTATCTTATCTGACAAACATATACCGAGTGCCTAAAAAAATCACACGAAATGGTACACATGACATAAAAATACTTTGTTCTTCTGAAGCCAGGTTAAACTTGGATCTTCATGTTTTAGATAATTGGGCAAAGCAATGGCTAGTAGACTTTTAATCCCCAAGAAACTGAATATATGCTTATTTCATTTCGGCAAAACATAAATCCAATAAATCTAAAATTTAATTCTCAAAACTTAAATCAGTGAGACAATCATAAACATTTAGGAGTTACTATATCTAGCAATTAATTGTAAGTGGACAGAACATATAAATAATATATGCCAAAAAGCGATTAAGCAAATATTTGTTCTTAGAAAGTTCATATTAAACAGGAATAATTTAAATAAAATATATGTAACTTATATTTTACCATTACTAGAGTATGCATGTGAGTTATGGGATGGGTGTTGTTCAAGGGATGAAAATAAGTTGGAACAGCTTCAACTGGAAGCCCCTCGGATAATTACTGGGTTGCCAAAATTTGCTAGCAAGGAATCCTTATACTTTGAAACCGGTTGGGAGACTTTAAGTTGTAGACGGAGGCGTCGAAAACTGACCTTATTTCATAAAATTCATAACAATATAGCTCCTGAATATTTAAGCGACTGTCTAAATGAATATTTAAATGGTAACAATTATAATCTGAGAAATTATTTACAATATAGGGTACCAAGATGTCGCTTAGAAACATTTTCCAAATCGTTTTTTCCGTCTACTTTGCGTTTATTGAATTCATTAGAACAGAATTTTAAATCTATACAAACTACTTCAAAGTTTAAACAAAATTTAAGGGCGAATTTATGAAAATAGTGTTTAGAAATGTACAAAAATATATACATCTCAGTAATAGATTTGGCTGATATGAAATTATACTCTATACTCAGGGTGCTATCATACATTTGCACTCAATCCCCTTTCCCCCTTTTTTCCCACCACTTTCGTTTATCAAATATATCTATGTATACTATTATTATATGTGTAACCTGCTGTCATTTTCATGTTAATGTGTATAACATTATTGTATAGAGAGGATATACTAAGTTGATATAACTTGTTTCCAATCTAATTGTACATTTATAAGACAATAAAATATGCTTAAACTAAAACTAAACTGTATTTAAAATCTTTTAAAAATATCTAAAACTAGAAAAAGAAAAATATTTAAAGGAAGATGGACTAAAGCGGTCTAGAATACTTTTAAATATATCAATAAATATTACAATTGATATTACATCGGTTCTATATATTTGAGATTATACCAATCACAAACTTTGGGACGATATCGGTCGAGGGCTGATAAGAAGGGCAATATGAAAAAGGTCATGTATTAATCTACTTATCACATATTTTGCCATGGCAGATAACATTTTATTGCCCTTCACAAGAGGGCAGATAACATGTTATTGCCCCGGAGACAAATAACAGGCCGCAAATTATGCTTTTATTACACATGCAAATTCGGCGTTATTTCAATAAAATATGTGATAATTCAAAATATATGATATATATTTATCAGTAATCTGGACCACTTTAGTCCTTCTTCCTTTAATTTTGTAAGCGTAGATATCAAATGTAGTGCACACGACGCGGTTCAAGTATGCTAAAAATAGATATCAAATGTAGTGCGCAAGACGCGATTCAAGTATGCTAAAAATAGATATCAAATGTAGTGCGCACGACGCGGTTCAAGTATGCTAAAAATAGATATCAAATGTAGTGCGCAAGACGCGATTCAAGTATGCTAAAAATAAAAAAAGATTAGAAAGCCAAATAATTTAAATGTTCTTAGAAGCAATACAATCAAAGAGTCTAAACAGGATAACCAAAATCAGAAAAGGTCACATTTGCCCGAGGGAAGAGGACCTTAGTTTTGATAATAATTACATGAGTTAGGAAGTGTACACTTCAATAATGAATAATAAATAAAATAATTAAAAAATGTGTTTGATAGGTGCAGCTTTCCTATTGGCATTAAGTATATTCCTATCTCTCAACGTCCTTTGATAGTTTGACATGCTGAGAACTGAAGCATTGATGAAATAAAGGGTTACATTGTGCTATGTAGTATATTTATTCTTTTAATTTCAAACTTGTTTTGTCATAAAGTGGGCTTACTTCTGTAGAAACATAGGGCATTCAATACTTTTTTAATGAAAGCTTAAAACTAATAGGACTTATGATGTCCGAATAACTACATGTACAAATAAGAAATAACAAGGTCAAGAAAGCAAGTTCAAAATCAACATGACTTCTGATAGATAATCCAATATATCAATCTAACAACCCAGTAATATACGTTAAAATGTACACCGGTATTTAATCATCATAATTGGAAATTTGTTTTTTTTTCTCAAATATTTTAAAGTGTAAATCCCACTATCTGCAATCTTTAAATTATAGACTGTTATTTTGGGGGCAGATTGAACGAAACTTTAATAAATTCTCTTCAAGGCTGATTTAAAACCTTGCACCAGAAATCATTTACCCAAATCTGCTTTCAAATGAACCCTTTGAACCTTTCCAAATGTTTTGTTATTTTAAATAAACAATACCCACAATATAGATAACGATCATTAAAATTTTATCTTTTTGAACCGTACTTAGTACATACTTCTGTTCCTCAATGTAAAAACTGCAGATACAACCATGCTTTAGCAACATTATGTCAATTGATCCATTATTTAAATTGAAGTTTAATAATTATTATCAAATGAGAATGATTTACATTCAATTTGACATATGAACAATGTAGTGATAAAAATACCACACTGTCGGAACAGTTCCAAATAATCCAATAGAAAAATCTTAGATAGAAAACACCAGCATCCTTAGCACACATATACATAATCGCTCACTTTCTTGGATTTGTAGGGCCCGAGTGTCTCAATGAGCTAGGTAGTTGGATTACCTAATAACTCATACAAGCCTATCACCAATACGGCGTGGGTTCGCGCCAGGCTTTGTAAATTACAAAAAGGGTGCAGCTGCAAAGTGATAAAGTTTACCAGTTGCTTGCCCATGGTCGTTGGTTCTCTCCGGGTACTCCGGCTTCTTCCACCACTAAGACTGGTCCCCATGATATAGCTGAAATATTGCTGAAAGTGGCGTTAAACACAATAAGTCAAATGAAATCAAAATCCTGGATTTGCATGGAAACTTTTGTCTAAAAACGTGGAATTGTTGATAATCCCTGTTTAAACTTACCATCTATGTCTGTTAAGATATAAACATTTAATCGGTTGCCATGTCTACCATCTCTATCTATTAAGATATAAACTTGTGAACGGTTGCCATGTCTACCATCTACATCTCTTAAAGGTATATTGTCTACCACATTTGTATTTTTTCATACCCAAAATTATTGTTGTTTTCCGTACTGACCTTCATAAAACGAAGATTAAACACCGAATTATTGGCGAATACGCTACGAAACGTTAAGATTCAAACAACATTAAACGAGCGTGACAATCATGAAGTGTTTGAATCTTAACAGTATTTTCCTTACCTCAAAGCTAAAACCCCGAAAATTTCAAACTTCCGATTTTATAGGTGGCGCTGTTACTTTCACTTTGAATTTTTTGTCATCCTGGACAATATTTCCGATAACGATAGTTTTGGGTCTTTTTTTTTGTCAAAAAAAGAACACCTATCGTATATTTTGCAGCATAACTGTTTAATGATAGCTTAAACAAATCATTTATGGAGAGCTATAAATTTGCATAAAAATCGTAGACAATATGCCTTTAAGATATACACATGTAAACGGTTGCAATGTCTACCATCTCTATCTGTTAAGATATAAACTCGTGAACGGTTGCCATGTCTACCATCTACATCTCTTAAGATATAAACATATAAACGGTTGCAATGTCTATCATCTACATCTCTTAACATATAAACATATAAACGGTTGCCATGTCTACCATCTACATCTCTTAAGATATAAACATATAAACGGTTGTCATGTCTATCATCTCTATCTGTTAAGATGTTTAGATATAATAAATTTGAGACGAAAACAAAATAAATCTAGTAAAAAAGTTAACATATCTAATTTTGTGAATTTATTTCACAGAAGGCCACGAATTATACTAATAGAAAGTTCAGTACTGCCATGAGGTATCCGTGAAAATGACAATGTCTAGACTGATAGATCGCCTGTAGCTCTTGATTGTAATTTTTCATCTCCACTGATGTTCAACAATGTAAGAATGTGCTGTTCAGTACTGGTTGTCCCAATTAAACAACAATACATCCAATAACAATGGAGTGTTAGAAACACTCAAGGCATTTGCACGTTTACCTATGTCCATTGGCGAATTATGAAAAGAATGTTTAAACAGTGATGTTAAAACATTCTTGCAATGACATCAAAATTAAACGTGCGATAACCTCTCACCTTCAATCATTGAACATACATGTAAAAGACCACGCCATATGACATTGGAAATCCAGGTCCAGGCATTGGAACTGACACAAAACTATGATGATGTTAAACCAGCTAATACCTGTGAAGAGGTCCTAAATGTGTGTGTGCGTTGTGTAATGATCTGACTGAACTGACTATAGATACTATAAATAATCCAGTTAATTATTCCCTTTTATGTAATTATTAAAACAAAAATACATATACAATTCATTGTTAATGGTCTTTTATGTCACTGATGTTGAATTATTTAAAAGATAGTCTGATATACTGTTTATAAATATCTACTGTAACTGACGAAACATTGACTGAGAACAAGTTTAATTGAGATACTATGTATACATGTACGTGACGATTACATTCGTATGTCAAGGCTGAATTAAAAAGTAGCGATGATTTGACACACCGTATAGACAACCTATACTTTGTATTGTCATCTACAGTTATTACGCATTTAAATTATATAACACTTCCTCTTACAACATATCAGTAATATAATAAAGTAACGCCACCCCCTTTTAAAACATTTCTGTAATCTAATAAAGTAACTCTCCCCCTACAACATATTTGTAATCTAATAAAATAACTCTCCTCCTACAACATATTTGTAATCTAATAAAGTAACTCTCCCCCTACAACATATCTGTAATCTAATAAAATAACTCTCCTCCTACAACATATTTGTAATCTAATAAAGTAACTCCCCCTACAACATATTTGTAATCTAATAAAATAACTCTCCTCCTAAAACATATTTGTAATCTAATAAAATAACTCTCCTCCTACAACATATTTGTAATCTAATAAAGTAACTCTCCCCCTAAAACATATCTGTAATCTAATAAAAAAAACTCTCCTCCTACAACATATTTGTAATCTAATAAAGTAACTCTCCCCCTACAACATATTTGTAATCTAATAAAATAACTCTCCCCCTACAACATATTTGTAATCTAATAAAATAACTCCCCCCCTACAACATATTTGTAATCTAATAAAATAACTTTCCTCCTACAACATATCTGTAATCTAATAAAATAACTCTCCCCCTACAACATATTTGTAATCTAATAAAATAACTCTCCTCCTACAACATATTTGTAATCTAATAAAGTAACTCTCCCCCTACAACATATTTGTAATCTAATAAAGTAACTCTCCTCCTACAATATATTTGTAATCTAATAAAGTAACTCTCCTCCTACAACATATTTGTAATCTAATAAAGTAACTTTCCCCCTACAACATATTTGTAACCTAATAAAGTAACTCTCCCCCTACAACATATCTGTAATCTAATAAAATAACTCTCCTCCTACAACATATCTGTAATCTAATAAAGTAACTCTCCTCCTACAACATATCTGTAATCTAATAAAATAACTCTCCTCCTACAACATATCTGTAATTTAATAAAGTAACTCTCCCCCTTACAACATATTTGTAATCTAATAAAGTAACTCTCCCCTACAACATATTTGTAATCTAATAAAGTAACTCTCCCCTACAACATATCTGTAATCGAATAAAGTAACTCTCCCCCTACAACATATCTGTAATTTAATAAAGTAACTCCCCCCCCCTTACACCATATTTGCAATCTAATAAAGTAACTCTCCTCCTACAACATATTTGTAATCTAATAAAGTAACTCTCCTCCTACAACATATTTGTAATGTAATAAAGTAACTCTCCTCCTACAACATATTTGTAATCTAATAAAGTAACTTTCCCCCTACAACATATCTGTAATCTAATAAAATAACTCTCCTCCTACAACATATTTGTAATCTAATAAAGTAACTCTCCCCTACAACATATCTGTAATTTAATAAAGTAACTCTCCCCCTTACAACATATTTGTAATCTAATAAAGTAAC
>MJUT01036074.1:116030-129269 GCA_002080005.1 Gigantidas platifrons | reverse complement strand
GCACAAATCCTTAACTTTGTGACAGTAGTAAAATATTCGTTAACTATAAACACTGTGAAAGGAAATATACATAAAAACCTATTGTTTTCTGTTAATACCGTCCGGATGTAAATCACGGAGTTCTTTAATCCAAAATCCTTCCCGATTCCTACGTTGAAAATCACTCCACAAACAGTTCTGTTCAATGATGAGGATTTACATTCTGTTGAAATCCTCGAGACTGTGGTCAGACAGTCTGAAGTGCTGGCTAACAGGAAGAAATGGTTTTTTTGTAAGGTCACTCCTGTGTCCATTCATGCGTTTGTGGGAGGGCTGTTTAGACTCGCCAACGTATTGGAGGTCACAAATAGAACACTCAAGAATGTAAATAACATTTGCACTCTTGCAATTAACAGTACATATTATTTTGTACTGTTTTCCGGTGACCTTACTGGTATACGATGACGAGTGTTGCATATGTCTACAACATTTGCAGTGTTTGTCTCCACAGGAGTGACTCTTGGCTATAGATGTGTTAGGCTTTGAAATTTTCTGATCTAATTCTAACACTGCTTGGTTTAATTTTCAGACGTATCAATATATAGGATTAGTGATGTGGTATTTAACGCCAAATTCAACAATATCTCAGTTAATTAGTCTCATTTTACTATGTAATTTAACTTCTTATGTCATGTATCACCTTAAGGAAATGTCAAGCAGACCGCGTACCTTGGTATTTATAATAAACTAAGATTTTTTCCAATCTCTTCATTTGTCTCCCTTTTTCTATGTCACATCGGAAGAAGTTCAGATGACCTTTACTTCGAACTTAGGAAATCTTGAGAGAAAAACTGAACTTTGGACAATCAACATTTCAATATTTCTCATAAAGCATTATTGGACCTATCAGCAAATTTGAATTTCCAAACAGGACAAACGTGTTAAATTTTGTGAAGTAACACAAACATGTAATAAGCAATCTGTCCAGCTTAGTTCAAAAGCCAAGTGCTTTTGGAGAAGATTGATATGTTTGACGAGGAGGACGGATGCAAAGCGATGGGTTTTCACCTCATATGGCCCTTTGCGTCCGTCATGTCAGGTGAAAACCCAAAAACAAGTGTTCCAATAAACTATCTTTCTTTGTAAATTTCCATCCAATGTTTATTATGTGAGAAGTCAGGCAAGCTTTTTTGGAAAGCTAATATTTGTATTATTGCCGGAAATTGATCTATGAAGGAAAACAAATCACCGACGGTTATCTTATTACGGAAATGACTGCGTATGATCCTTAAAAGTGCCATCCTAAAAAAAAACAAAAACAAAAACAAAATAAAACTCATCGTTGTTATCTAGGTAATGACGAAAAACGAGGCACTGATTGGCATGACTTCATGAGAACAAGATGTGTAGTTAATTCGCCCCACACATCCGTCTGTCCCGCCTTCCGTAGAGATTGTTTCCATTTTCCTTAATCAACATGGTGCTATTGACAAAAATCGATTGTGCTCGAAAAATAGAAATATTCATTTCAAGAATAAAAGTGAATTATTACATATTGTAAACATAGAAGAGGAAAAGGTGTGTAAATATCTAGAAATATAACGTACTATTGTTACTGGGATTATTTATGTTATTACGGGTAACAATATAACCGTTTAACTCCACGTATGTCAATATTTCAGTTAGATATTGGTGGTCGTTATTTTGTGGGAGAAACAGGAGTATCGAAGAAACCCACCACTTACTGCAAGTAAATGGCAAACTTTACCGCATAAAACGGTTCCGAATGTACCCGCAACTGGTGGGAATCGAGATCAAAGACATAAATATCTATGTATACCTGTTGTTTTTTAATTTATTTTATAATATACTATATATTTTTTTTTCATGGAGTAAGTAATATTTTGAAATTCTAAAACTCTTCTCAATTAATTGTAGGGACAAAATTGTGCAGCAAAGCTTTATGATTCTATCTTAAATAAACAATACAAAAATACAAATGATTGGAATACTGAATACAGTTTTTATGATATTTGGTTGATTTATAAAATATGAACTAAAACTCCTACAAAGTAAATAAATGCTGGTAGTTGTTAATTACGTCTACATAATGATTAATGGTAGGTATCTATAAAACGTCAAAAATAAATAAAAAGTATAATTAATTTGTTTATTTTTTTTTATATAATTTATCTATGTATTTATTGCTTTTAGTAGATTTAATAGATGGGAGATAACTCCTATATAAAACTGTGTAAATTGAATATTTGGTTATTAATAAATAATAGTTGCAACGATTGTCAGAAATACAGACAGTTTTTTTTAATTAATAAATGGTTAGTAATTAACCAAACAGAACGAACAACTCCAAGGCTATTGATACCATTTTCATTGATAAATTGTTTTTTATTGAATATCTATAATATCATCTATACAATGTAACTCGGAGTTTGTTATTGTAACATTTGTAAACAGTCAAAGTAATGAGATCTTTACATCTGAGTTAACCTTCATACCTGTAATACCTGAGAGTACCCAAATCATGCTATGCTTTAATAAAGGATTAATTCGGTATTATCCGTTTGTTTGTTTTCGCTCCATTATTGACGAGAGTTCTAACCTAGTATATATCACTGAGGGACATCCCTTATTTAACTACGCATTAAAAAAACCAAACACTTTATTAATCAAAAACAGCTTTAAAAGGTAGTACTTCAGCAAATTAACTTGAAACATCCCTATTGTTTACCACTTCTACGTCATTAAATGTTCATTGAAATCCATACTATGCGCAAAATAATGTCCTTCACAATTGAAATAAGTGATTTAGAAAGAAACAATGCGATAAACTGTAAACATTATTTTATTTTTAAATCGTGGAGTCAGTTTTAATTGCTGGGGGAAACTAGAGCAAACACAGAAAAACACAGAACTGCAACATCAGCGACATACTGTATTATCATCATAAGTTGTATCAAGGAAAACTATAGACATTAAAGCATATGTATACCGTTATTTAACTATTTAACATAATATCGCAGACACTACGGTCCCGTGTAACGAAATATTTACCGTAACATGCGAAATACTGGTAACCTATTTCAAACAGAACAAATGAATTAAATAACAGTGGATTTTCGGTATTATGCATATTGATATCACTAATAATTAAGTGAATGTTGGTTGCCTCGTTGAAAAGTTTGACGATACCGATGGGACAACCAAAACCGTAAATATCTGATGAACAGGCAATACAATGGCCAAATGAAGAAAACAATTACAAAAGAACAAACAATTGTACATACAACACTGCCCAGAAAACCAAACACGAACCCGATGTGCATTCAGGCATGCCGGAACAAAAGTTGGAGATACCGGAGGAGCAATCAGAAGCTGTAAATAGAAGGACAGCCGATACAACAGCCATAAAGGACAAATGGGCAAACAACTATCTATGAAACACTATATAGAAAACTAAAGATCGAACAACACAAACCTCACCAAAATCCTGGTGTTTACTCATGGACCACGGAATGGATGCCAGTTCCTGTTCCAGTAATGACACCCGCGGTGTTACTGTTAGACGACACGAACACCATCTGATATGGAAATCGTGGTGGACACCAGTTTATGTAAATAAATAAAACATGAACCACCTACACAACAAATGGAGTAAAGACGAACTCAATGTCAATCTGTTTCAACGGTCGCTGTTTCAACGTCAATTTGTTTCAACTGTTGGTGTTTTCGCAACTTAATGAGGGTATTACTAACTGTATATCGGACAATTGACTGAACGAGTGACTATGAACACTAGAAACAATATATATGATAAGTGTATGAACACCTTCTTAGATTAAAAAATAAATTACAAAAAAAACAAATACAAAAAAAAAAAAAAATATATATATATTTCAGACGTATATAAATATTTAGTATTAACCTAGTATTTCAAGTAACGTTGAAACCCAATGGGACAGATATATTGTATGGTTGTCACCTGCTTAGCTGTTTGTATAATATACATGTACTTCATTTCCTGTGACTGTATGATGAATTCTTCACCATCCCATGCAATATATTAAAAATTGCTGAGTTAGATTGCTGTTAAATTATAATATTAAGTATATATGTATAGATTTTCCTTACGAGACAAGGTAACACTTCGATTATTGAAGCTATATTTTATAGCGGATGCTGTCGAGTGGTCTAGGGCTGTGGACATAAGGCTGAGCGATCGGTGTAGCAGTGTATCAATGGTGTGAGCTCAAATCCCGTCGAGGGAAGAACAACAATTTGTCAGCTCAAAATAATCAAGTCCAAAGAAACTGTTATTTGTATCATAAAAGAATAGAGAAAACATCATTCGTACTACATTTTTACTGTACAGGGAATGTAATGATTGCAGGATAATTTGGACAATAGTGTGTAAAATGTTCATTAAAATAATTATTGTCCAACATTTTAAAATAAGGAATTTATTTTGTATCAGGTCGAGTCTGTTGTTTGAACCAGTAACACTACGAGTCTCGAAAGCAAGATCTGATACATACTCTTGTACCAACCAACTATGTATGTAATAAGTTTATCTAACATTTCAATAAAAATAAATTTTAAGCAAATAACAAGGGTCGAAATAAGATTAACACATTTGTACATTTTGTGCATGACGACACGTTTTTAGTTGCTGTTCATTCACCAAATTCACGTCACTTTCAGTACAATGGTGTGACAACGTTTTTTTTTATAGAAATGTGGAACGTATAGCTGCCGGAAATATTGAAACTGTCAATGGGAAATTACACTGAATTCGGGATACATAATATGAGTGAATGAACATTAAATAGGTGATTTATTTACGTTGCTTACATTGGCATGTTTTCCCCCGCATTCCAATGATATGACATCATGACAAAATAGTTCGACAGAGAAGATCTCGTGCAACGTCGCGCCATTCTTTTACCACCACACTGTGGTGATACAACATCTTGTATCAGACACCTTGTATCACACAGGCTACTTATCTAAATTCAAAGGAAAATGTAAAAAATGTTAGATAATATACAATATGTAATACAATTGTTAAATTATATTCACAGCTTACCAAATAACAACCTTTATGCAAATCAAATGAATATGGGATACTGTATATTGAATTAGGTATAAAGTGTTGAAACATCAACATTGATATTAAACTGGAACAATGATTATGACCATTAGAACAACTCCAAAATGTTTGAAAACAGTCAAATAGATCTAAATTTGTCTGAAGCAAGAAGTAATAGACATCTACCGTAGTATTTGTCATGTCACACATCAAAGGCAAAAATAAAGATAATCTGATATGTAGTTTAATGACGTAAGATTTCCCACCCCGGCCGTGTTTAACCACATACTACATATGTATAATACTGGTTCTTGCTTCTCTGGCAGGTATACAGTAGTAAGAACACTATCTAGTTGTTTCTGTGTATAGGTCGTTTTCCTGGTGACATCGCCATGTGAACTGGCATAATCTCTTACAGATTTACTTGTTCTCGATACAAAAAGGTATGATTAAGCTGAACAAATTGCTGTTTTCGAATGAATACTCTCTATTCCTACCTGATTCCTCTTCATTCATTAAGAGATTAAAAACGGTTAAAAGTATCACATTCACAATGTGTCTTGTACAAAGCAAAATATATAATTACAAAGACTTACTGTGCCTCGGTAATCTGCAGGACACATGTTTTAAATCAATAATATAATAAAACATTAAGCTGCTTATCGGTATAAATCGATGCATATTTACTTCAGTTCAGATACCTTTACAGAAATCTACCTGAACATTGTGATGCAATGTCCCGTTTGCTATATTAAGCGAATTTAGTTTTCATTATTGCTGTAAATAGCTTTTGAAGATATGGTCCATAATGAAGATATGGGTGCTGTTTAATAGAAAAGGTAGATATCTAATTTAGTATGGAAGGTGCGTTTCTGACATAAACTTCACCAGGTACAATAACATTTGAAAGATTGGAAAGGTGCAATAAAACCAAAGGGCCTAACCAGGGTAGTCAAATTCGGCTAAGATCACCTAGGCTTGACGGAAGAGAACCTTAGTTTTATTAATAATTACATTATCTAAGAACTGTAAATATCAAAGAAATCAATGTTAGTGCCGAAACACTGAATATGTATGATGTGTCGCTGTGAAACACTGAATATGTATGATGTGTCGCTGTGAAACACTGAATATGTATGATGTGTCGCTTTGCTTTAATACATGTAAAGGTTCCCATCAGAAATGCAATATTAAAAGAAATAACTACTATCTTTGTCTTTTACAGTTTCAGGCATTACGTCAGCTGATAATGTATTGTGACTCATTGCATTTAATGTCGCCACGATATAGCTGATACACTGATAAAGATGGCGCTAAACACCAATCAATCTTGTATAAATTGTTTCTTTATTGTATTGCAATGAAATAACTATCGTTGATGGCATATGTTTTCATGATAGTTTAATCGATATTTCCTTTTAATTGTGTTGAAATGTGGGTAAGTTGACTAAGCTTACAATGGAGTTGTGTATACTGAATCTTTGAACGAATTTTTATTTTTCATCTCTTTTCAGTGAAAAGCAATCGGACAAATCTTAATGAGTACAAAATTAGAAAAAGAACATACACATTTCAAATTAAAAGAGGAAGGAAACCAAATCATAATGTAATGCTATTCAAACTTAATTATTAATTAAATAAAATAATTAAACACGTGTGATGGTTAAAAGAATCACAGAAAACAATTCATTTGGGTATAAAGAATATTATAAATTTCCCGTCGGTCAGGCAGCTGCCATAATGAAAATGTTAGTGACGTCACTCATCCTGTTCCGGTTAATTACAGTATCAGTTATCACAACAATACACATCAACCATTCAAGAAAATCTACATTGACCGCGTCTTAATGCATAGGGAATCAGACAATATGGGATTAATTCCTTATAATGCTTACCTAGAATATTCGGTAGAGGATTAAGACATATATTCCACATTTAGTGTGCATGATGCGCTTTTGGAATAACTTTTATCATGCACGCACAAACCCAAAGTATTTGAAAGCAAAACAATTTAAAAATCTTTGGGAGGAACAAATCAAAGGTACTAAACAGAATAGCCAAAATCGTCTAAGGTCACTTATTTCTGGGCGAGGAGAACCTCAGATTTAATAATAATAAAAAAAACAATTTCAGGATTTAGAAGCTATAAATGTCGATAGATTATATATCTAATAAAACTATATTACCAAAAACAAACAGCCATTCGTGTCATTTATCACACACACACAAAGAAAAGGTAATATATGCTAATGCCGATTGCAAGTGAAATGTATGCAGTTATATCTTGTATTGAAGAGGCTTAAAAACTATTTCAGTCATACCGTTGTATTCAATTATTTTTGTTAATACAGGCAATGTTTACATCCGGAGAAAATCTCCAAATATCATCAGATAACAAAGTGATGGCGCTAATTCCCTAAGTTAGAACTGTTATTTAATTGATTGTAAGAAAATATCTGTGCTTTTATCATTTGCAGGAAAACGTTCTTAATTTGCTCTATGCAACTTTTTAGACATTAAAGGAATAACTACAGATCATCTTTTATTGCGGTTTATTTTATTGTTAGGTAAGTAATTATTGTTTGTTGTTTTAAATGTTGATCCTGATTTAATTGCCCAATTTATTTAAATCAGTGAATGTAATGTGTAAGCATTTAGTACCAGTCGTTGTGTAAATATTTAGTACCAGTCGTTGTGTAAATATCTAGTACCAGTCGTGTAAATATTTAGTACCAGTCGTTGTGCTAATATTTAGTACCATTCGTTGTGTAAATAGTGGGTACCAGTCGTTGTGTACATATTTAGTACCAGTCGTTGTGTAAATATTTAGTACCAGTCGCAGTGTAAATACACAGTACCAGTCGTTGTGTAAATATTTAGCACCAGTCGTTGTGTAAATATTTAGTACCAGTCGCTGTGTAAATACATAGTACCAGTCGTTGTGTAAATATTTAGTACCAGTCGTTGTGTAAATATTTAGTACCAGTCGTTGTGTAAATATTTAGTACCAGTCGTTGTGTAAATATATAGTACCAGTCATTGTGTAAATATTGGGTACCAGTCATTGTGTAAATATTGGTTATCAGTTACAGTTGTAGTAATAAAACCTCAAAGAAAACAAAATAATTAAGGAATATTTGAAATTTTTGAACATGTCATAATTTAATTTTTACAACAAATTTTAATGATTCCTCGATGTTAATTACGATTATTTCATATGACTATTTGAATTTGTCATTGGCGAATGAATATGTTAGTGACGTGACAATATCAACCCAGGTTATCAAGTATAGCCAAATTTTTCTCCAAGCGGATCAGCCAATCAGATTGCAGTATTCTATTCAAATTAAATTATTAACTGTTAGATGTAACTTTATAAAAAGACCTCCAATAAATCAAAGCAATAACAGTTACCCACCTAACAAATAAATATTTCAAAAACGTTTCTGAAACGTTTCACTATGGTTGAAATAACGTTATCCCAAAACGTTTTATAAACCTAAATTTGTGGACTATTTTTTTGGTTTTTGAAACGTTTTCCTAAACGTTTTACAGAACTTCATTTAAACGTTTAGATAATGTTTCTGCAAACGTTTTAGAGAAACATTTTTACAATGTTCTTAAAACATTTAACCTTTTATTTGGACAAAAAAGGGTGCACTCCGACTCGCAGCCGCAAGTGATAAAGCTTACCAGTTGCTTGTCCATGGTCGGTGTTTCTCCGGGTTCCTCCACCATTAAAACTGGTCGCCATGATATAGCTGAAATGAAGGATTGAAATAAGTTATCATGTTCAGATGTTAAATAGTCTTCACTGTCGTCCTTAATTCTTTTGAGTAAGTAATTTGTCATACAAGTAGCATGATATACTGCATTCTTTGCAAACCCATCATTAATATTTCTGTTTGCCATTTCGCCATCATCGGTCAGTGTTGCCATGTTCAAAAGTCTTTTTGTTCTCTCATCTGATGAAATCTTGTGTATTTTTTTTTAAATCGTTTACATGTCTTGCATTGACAGAACACACATACAGACCAGTCTATATCAGAAGATCTACTGGACCGAGTAAGAACAAGACTACTCACTGAGGTAGTATTTACAGTGGTTTGTAATCATTTTGAGCAGTGGTAGAAAATACAGAGGCTGACAAATTGTGTTTACTTGTATACGACTTGTAACAACTTCTATAATATTGAATTTATTCTGTGTACATTTTCAATTGTCTTAAACTCGTCAACTAATCTCATATAAACCTCATCGTTACGCTAAAGCTATGGCAGAGAAAAGTGCAAAACGGCCTTTACTCGTTGAATTACTCAATTTTTCTGATGAAAACACCTGGCATATAACATAGCGTTGCCAATTAATAGACGGCCTTCCCCTTCACTGCTATGACTCGGGCGATCAGACATATATTAAAAGGAATTTTAATTTCAACAAAATAAGTGATCTATTTCATGGTACATTTAACAGCCTCGAACAAGGTTGCTTCAATGTCAACACAAATACGATATTCGCTCACAACGTTGACTTCATTAACTCATCTCATCGCAGTAATCGAGTAATGTACAGAGTGATTCGGGGTGAATAGTATACGGAACACACTTCGGTAGAAGATCAGCAATCAATTCCGGAACACAATAGCAATTTAAATAAAAAGCCAAAAATACCCTTTCCGGTGTTTCCGCGAATCGATCTTAATGTGAAATGCAATTGACATGGTCAATACTATTTAAAACATTTAAAATCGGAATATAATTTTCAAACTACAGTGCCTGGCCATATTACAGTACGCAATCGATTTTACGCTATATATTTCATATAAAACCACATTTTTCAAAATTGTTTATTGTGAAGTCATTTCTAAACGGATTTTGATCATTTTTGCATCAGAAGAAGCAGAAATATTTAAAGATCATTTGCTTATTTTAGCACAATTTTCCGTCAGATTGTCTTTATTTTCTTATGATTTAAAGACAATGTTTTGTTTTCTGACGTCAAATCTGCTATATATTTAACCAAAATAAAATCGGAAAAATCAACATTTGTGTTTAAATCACCAGAAAACATATACCATGCAGACAAAAATTACTATCAGATAAACAAATAAAATTCAAAGAATTCTGCGTGTCTTGAAATAAATTTCATAAGAATCTGCCCAGAGATAGCTTTAAAATATTTTTTTGAAAAAATGTGGTTTTATATGAAATATATAGTATAAAATCGATTGCGTACTGTAATATGGCCAGGCACTGTATTTAACACTAAGTACAAATTTACTCTCAATGTAGACAACAATTTCACAAAACCGTACACAATCGCAAATTATATTAGAAAACTGCATTATTGTTAAACATAAAGATATATGCTGTGTTGTCCGATTAATATTGCGTAAATAAAACGCATGCAGTTATTTTCAAAAGTACATTTACAAAGAATATATAAGATTCCGACAACCTGACAAGGACGATGGTTGGATTTCTTCGTGAATCCATTCATCGTATTTTAACGGCCCTTTTAATGGCCAACCAAATATTTAAAAAAGAAGTTTTAAATCAGTGTATATGTTTTTCTTCCTCATTAGAATCTTGAAAGAACAAAGGTTGTGAAATGCCTAAAATGTTTACAAACAGGATGAAAAGGATTAAATTGCTTTATCTTCCGTCTTAATTTCACGGTGTACCTTTTTCAAAAACACAAAAATATATTGCTTTGCAAATATTTGAAAAACAAAGCAGAAAATAAGATGTTCTAAATAGATAAAAAAAAACTAAAATAAACAAAATAAAAGATTGCTATTAAATCTAAGATGACGAGGCTTAAGATTTTGACGAGGACGTATTTCAATGTAGCTTTTATAAAACCATGATGTCGTACAATGGATAAATTTTGAACTTTTCTGACCCTATCGTTGAAGTTAATGCAGTGGTACGTCACTTCCGTCAATCATGGGTCTTTATACGAATAATTTGGCAATAAATGTGTGAAAATCTTAAAATTCTGGAGAACTGAGCTATCGTATGCACAAAACTAAAACAGGGGCGGAAAGACGGGTCTTTTAGGAATGGATATATGTCCTAGTTTTAATGAAATAATGGAAATAAGGTGCAATAAATGTACTCGAGGCGAGCAGGGGTACGATTTTTAAACCTGCGGAGTTGCTTGCCTTGTGGATTATTAGTATCTATAGGGTCGACAAATGCAATTTGATATTAACATAAGATTATATGAATATTGACACGAACAAGTTAAAATAAGGAAAAAGAGATGAAATTATAAAGAAATAAGGAAATCTTATTGAAAATAAATTTGTAAACAGAAAGTTAGAAAAAAGGGGGTGGTAAGTCCGTGCCACGAGCGCCTGTGCGGCGAACATGTAATACAGGGGCGAAAAAACACAGACAAAGGTGATTTCGTGCTACAAACCTCTGTGCGTACTGCATATGTTGGAGACTTTAGACTGACTTTACTCTATCAAATTTGTTCATTTACCAATCACTGATACTTACAAAGGAATATTTTACGAAAAATTCAACTTTAGTGAACTAAAACAAGCGTAGGACATGAGCAGGGACTGATGAAAAATTGTGGTAGAGAGCACTGTCTGGAGCAGAGGTCGATCTCCATAATTACCTCTATACCTGTATATACAGACGTACCGCTGGACTGGGTCGGTTTTTTGAGCTCTCAAATATATGATTGGGGTATAAAATTTGCATTAGGATATGCCAATGGGTGGTATTGGTAAGCAAATAATATATGAATAGGTCTTATCATTACGATCTGCAGTCGATGCCCTGCAGGGAAGCACACATTTAATCCTCCGATAATTGAATAATCAAGTGTCAAATTAATATATTACAAAATGTCTCTTATCTGGACCATGTCTGTACAAACAATAATTAGCTGCCGAAACAATATATTGATTTATTACCCTTTTAACTGTTTAAGTTTATACAAACCTTGTGTCACTTTTGAAAAAAAAAAGTAATAACATCCTTTGATATACGTGTTGTGGAAATTCCGCTGGACATTGCTATAGCCACTATATATGTGTTGCTAGCATTATATTATAAAATACATGTGAATTGGTCGACATTATAGGTAAAGAATATATGAATGGGTAGGATTTTCTAAATGTATCAATATATGACTGGGTGATGTTTTCCAATTCCCAGCTACACCCCTGTATCCCCCCCCCCCGTGACGTTTAACTTCGTATCGTCGGCAGTTATCATAAAGGCCAGAAAATGTCATAGGCGCAAATGTATCAATAGGATTTAATTCAGCTTCATACCTGTTAGTTTAAATAATCTGGTTTTATTACAATTAACAAAATACCTAGAGGTTTTATTGAAACGTTTGTTTTGCGTACAGTACATGTTTCTAGCAAACGTTAGATTTAACATGTTAAAAACGTCAAAAAAATGTTCAGAAAAAAGCGTTCAAAACAAACAAAAAAGAAACGTTTATTCAATGTATTTTAAAAAAACATTAAAGAAATACGTTTGATAAACGTTTTTAAAATGTTTTTCATTAACTAACCTCTTAGAAACCTTTAAGAAACATTTTATAAATGTATTGTGCTTGGTGGGTAGCGTCCACGTGATAAAAAATGTCAAAGCAAACAAAATAAAGACTTAGAGGTAATGTCACATAAGACCTCCAAAGCAAAACAATTTTCTGGAACTGTTTGACCTTATTCTGAACAAAATAAGACCGGAGTGTGAAATCATAATTCTTGGCGATTTTAATATTTGTATGAAAAACAAACATTCTGATATATACAAAAAATACTCGAATATCCTTAACATGTATGCATTGGAACAATTAATTTCCAAACCAACGCGAATTTCATCATCCAGTAGTTCATTAATAGACCATATTTTATGTAATACTAGTGAAAAGATTTGCCAATCCGGTGTCATTGAAGTTGGAATTAGTGACCATTTTGCCATTTTTTGCACTAGAAAAACAACTAGAGAACACACAGGTAAGCAGAGTACTGTACGTATACGATCATTAAAACATTATACACAAGAAACTTTATAGAAAAACTTGAACAAACTGACTGGTCGGAACTCTATCTATGCAGAAACGTAAATCAAGCATGGGAAATTTTTCAAAAATTATTTCAATCAACTTTAAATTCA
>MJUT01036074.1:96863-109971 GCA_002080005.1 Gigantidas platifrons | reverse complement strand
ATTCAACTTTAGTGAACTAAAACAAGCGTAGGACATGAGCAGGGACTGATGAAAAATTGTGGTAGAGAGCACTGTCTGGAGCAGAGGTCGATCTCCATAATTACCGGTTTTCCTGTCTGAAAAAAGCCACATGCACTGAAGTAAATGTAGTATATACCTGAAAAATCTTCAACAATTATCAAAACTGTATGGTGCTGTGCGTCCTATCCTCTTGAAGTCTTCGCAAAATTCCAGGGAACGTTTGAACTGATGCTGATATAATTTTGACCAAGCTATATTCGCGCTTATAAAGAGGCGGGTTGCGTATACTTTTGTTTCGTAATTTTTGTAAATCATCGATATTTAAATGATTTTGATAGTTTATGACAGGAAAACTGTCAAAATAATACATAAATAAAGTAGAAAAATTGTAAATTTAATTATGCTTTAAAGAAAACTTGTAGAAATACGAAACAAGTAAAGATGTAGAATGTCACGTGGTAACTACTTAAATTCCCGCGCGAATTTAAAAGCAGTGAGAATCGCAGGACTGTTTACGGTTAACACGGGGTGGGGGTCACTTCCTATATACCTGTATATACAGACTGGACTGGGTCGGTTTTTTGAGCTCTCAAATATATGACTGGGGTGTAAAATTTGCATTAGGATATGCCAATGGGTGGTATTGGTAAGCAAATAATATATGAATGCGTCTTATCACTACGATCTGCAGTCGATGCCCTGCAGGGAAGCACAATTTAATCCTCCGATAATTGAATAATCAAGTGTCAAATTAATATATTACAAAATGTCTCTTATCTGGACCATGTCTGTACAAACAATAATTAGCTGCCGAAACAATATATTGATTTATTACCCTTTTAACTGTGTTGTGGAAATTCCGCTGGTCATTGCTAAAATACATGTGAATTGGTCGACATTATAGGTAAGGAATATATGAATGGGTAGGATTTTTTTAAATGTATCAATATATGACTGGGTGATGTTTTCCAATTCACANGTTTAACTTCGTATTGTCGGCAGTTATCATAAAGGCCAGGAAACGTTATAGGCGCAGATGTATCAATAGGATTTAATTCAGCTTCATACCTGAAAGTTTAAATAATCTGGTTTTATTTCAATTAACAAAATACCTAGAGGTTTTATTGAAACGTTTGTTTTACGTACAGTTCATGTTTCTAGCAAACGTTAGATTTTACATGTTAAAAACGTCAAAAAAATGTTCAGACAAAAAACGTTCAAAACAAACAAAAAAGAAACGTTTATTCAATGTATTTTAAAAATTCATTAAAGAAATACGTTTGATAAACGTTTTTAAAATGTTTTTCATTAACTAACCTCTTAGAAACCTTTAAGAAACGTTTTATAAATGTATCGTGTTTGATGGGTAGCGATCACGTGATAAAAAGTGTCAAAGCAAACAAAATAAAGACTTAGAGGTAATGTCACATAAGTCCTCCAAATAGGATAAAATAATAACTGTTAGAGATTGTGTTATAAAAATATTGAACTATTGTGAAATATTAGATAATAAGGGTAATAACAAAATTACCGAACACAGAGCAATCCTCCAAAGGGAAATTCAAAACTCATTAGATAACCATTTTAATATTTTACTTAGAATGATGATTAATCGTATAAATAATTATATCTAAGGAAACAATTATTAATATACATAAGAGTAGTCTATAATTAAGCTGTAATATAAATCAGACAATATATTAAAATATTATCGTGCTATTTCTATCTAACACTCGACTAACAATTAGATGTTTATTAAGCATGATAAGATATTTAAAATATTTTTCACAAACAACTAACAGTACTTAACTATATGTAGTCCTGGGAATCGAGATTCATTTGACTATGATTGAATAAATGTCAGTCCAATCATTAGTGGTATCGATTATCACGATTCAATATTCAATCAGACGATACCCTTCAATTCTGTCCAAGATATTTCTTTGTGCTGTAACAGTGATGTCCTCCCACTGACGTCGTATATTCGATGTCATCATCCGAAAGACAATCTAAGTACATAATTTTTAATTAAAATATATTACGGATTTAGTTTGTTACACAAATTTTCTTTGGTTGTTCAACCATGAATGTCAGCATATATTCAACCTTCCAAAAAACAATAGAATAACAACATGGCCGACAAAAATATTCACGCTTCACTGAATCAATAGCATTAATATTGAATAATAAATGCATATTTACCCAATTAATTGCTGTTTTTACACTCAAAACGGCTGCATAAACACAACTATAGTACTACAGTTATAATTCCGTCACAAAACACCAGATCGATTCAGCAATCTCCTACATGTCCTAATCCTGACCTATGTTCCACGGCTGTACCATAACAAACTTGAACATCATGTGCAATAAACAAGCTAAGGTGTGTTAAACGTTAAACCTTGAACACTTTCGAAGTAACGGAACAACACCAACTTTTTGTTAGACGTTGTTAACATGTTTAATTATTGCAGACCCGTTTCCTTCATGAGACACCTCATACATGAAATATAACGTGACGCATATTTTGACGTCATCGTAGAAAGAACGTCATAGGTACGGAAAGGGACATTTAGAAAAGTAATGAAAATAAAAGACGCAAAATATTTAGTATTTTTAATATTTTACATATGAATTAAGACAATGTAAGTGGTAAAATAAAACAAAAAGGAAAATAAAAACAAACAAGCAAGACAGAAAAAAAAACAATAAAAAAGAATCCATGCCATGGATGGATGACATTTTTTATACGACAGTTGGGTTCTGTATTTAAAAAAATGGTTAAATCCGTAATATATATGTTATTCAGCTATCAGACAGGGTATATAATGTGACATTCCCGGCTTAGGATATATATTCCCTTCGGCTGCGCCTCAGGGAATATATATCATAAGCCGGGAATGTTACATTATATACCCTGTCTGACAGCTGAATAACATATAATATGATAGATTATGTTATAATATGAGGTGATAAAATGACGATATGCTCGAATCTCAGTTAGAAAGAAAAAAAAGATTTATCTCATCAAAATGAGCTTGAAGTAAAGGATACTAATACTGGCATTACAAATGTATGCGTCTTTCCTTGACTTCATCTAGACAACGATGAAGGAAACGTGATCAGTAGTAATATTCCAGCAGCATCTGCATATGGAAGAAGAGTTTGAAGAAACCAATGGAATTATCAGAAGCCGTAAATCGGAGAAGGAGAGACCATACAATAGCCAAAAAAGAAGGAGAGACCATACAATAGCCAAAAAAGAAGGAGAGACCATACAATAGCCAAAAAAGAAGGAGAGACCATACAATAGCCAAAAAAGAAGGAGAGACCATACAATAGCCAAAAAAGAAGGAGAGACCATACAATAGCCAAAAAAGAAGGACAAAGGGACGAATAATAATATACAGGACACTGCATAGAAAACAGAAGATTGTGTAACAGGAACCCTAGACTTGCTACAAGTCCCTCTCTATACCTGTATATCCATTTAATTTTGTCTATGTAACACAACAGTTGTTTTACTTACTGATAAAATATTACATTGACTGCTGGGGAGAGAGAGGCTTCCTCCACAGCTATCAGTAATCAGGTGTTGTCTCTATAGCAGTTTTATTAAGTAGACAAAATACAGAAAAAAATAAAAGATAGGAAGGGACTTGTAGCAAGTCTACAGGAACCCCACTAAAACGGCAGTTCTTGTTCCATAAGTGGCATACTTATACGTTATTCTGTGGCTTGTGTCCAGTAGAGTGATTTTCGGCGCAGAGCTGATGCAATCTCTACTCAAACCAAACTACTCATAGCTTGAAATCATCAATGCAAACATTATACGGTCATCTTCACTAACTGGCTGACCGATACGATATATCAATTTCGCCAAAGGAAATGTACCTGTTACCTTGCATGTAATTGCGTTTTTTTTCTGCCTCTATTATGAGCAGCATGGCGGGCGTCTTATAGGAAACAAGAGCTGACTACCCTTCTAGAGTACTCCGTATTTAGTGGAGTTCGTATTCGTCTTTCTAAATTGATGTTTTCTTTGTATACGTTCTGCATCTTGTGTCCCATGTTTCTACATTGGGGTTTTATTTACAATGTCCAGGATTTTTCCTTAAAAAACCACTGACTTTTTACTGGTTTAACATTGAAGAAAGGGAATGTAGACGGGTTCCCATTATCTTTTTAAAACTAATAATATTGCAGCAAGTGAACTATTTTAGTTCTGTTCAATTTTCCATCAAGATAACATGTCAGCAATAATTAGATCTTTTAATTTACTAACAATTAAAACAGATTATCCAAGTCAATAGTGAACGACGATGTTGACAAAATAATTGAATATTCTACAGCTTGTATAACTTTCTAAGAAAAGTACGACCAAGGAATACTTGCCTCATACTGTTGTAATCAGTAAGGATATATGTTAGAAATAAAGTTTTGCAATGCATTACATGACACAGAAGCAACAAAGATATTATTTATTGTATTTTATGCATGAAATATTCTTTATGATTATGAAAAAACAGTCCTATGTACTGTGAATACTTTATTGTCATGGTATGCCAATTTTCGTACATTTCGTGTGTCCTTTCAAACCACGAAATCAAAAATTCCAATACTATTTGTAAATGAACTAATCCTAGACGGATATTCAGGAAAATGCATTTTTACAAAAACCTCGAATATCTGTACATGTTGTATGGACTAAGGTAAAGAAATCGACATTAATATTGTTATTGATCATATATATTTATTTCTCTTTCACTAACGACCGATGACTTTATAATAACTTTATGTCGGTGATTAACCTATACTGTTTATTTTGAAAGTGCATGGATTATAACAAATATATAATCGGTTAGATAAATTAAATCAGTAGCTTGAAAGAATGTGTCGTTTAATAATATAGAAGATCTCTGAATCACATTCATATTTAAATTGCAGAAAGAGACAGGGCTTACTTTTTTATATTTAATTACAAGATGTCATTGATGAACTTCTGTAATAAAGGATTAACAGTATGTGTGATTTTCACAAGTAAGTAATATAAGTACATGGTAATTTAATCAAAACAAGACACCAGGCTTACATTCAAATAAGGAATTGGTAAACGGGACATGACATGCTCACCCTACTGTAGCAGCTGGTCTAACTTTTAATGTTTGTGGATGTTCGTAATGTGCGATCTTTTGTTATCTTGCTTTCTTTTACCTATGTATCGGTACTGTTGATTTACGTATTCCGAATAGCCTTTTTACACGTAAATAACATCTACTGTGCGCATACACAGCACGACTTTTACCAGAGACGTCACTTTCTACAAAGTCGAGTCGTGTAAACATGTACATTGCATGTGGTTCGTCGCGTCAATTGTCGTTTCAAAATCAGTTCGTTCATTATGTTCATACGACAAAACTTAACAATGCCTGGCGTGCAAACACATGGATGTTTGTTTGTTTGTTTGTTTGATGGTGTTGAACGCCATTTTCAACTATATTTCAGTTATATCTTTGCGGAGAGTTTCATTGGTGGAGGAGACAGGAGAAACCGGAGAAAACCACAGACCTGTTGCAAGTCATTGACAAACTTTATCACATAATATTGTACACCTCGCCCTAATCGAGATTCGAACTTACAATATCAGCGGTGATAGGCACTGATTGCATATATAAATGACTCATCTTCAAAGTATACAAGTATAATGATAGCAAAAACTATCATATACTCGGGATAGTGATGTCATGGAAACAGAAACAGACACGATACTTCTAACACATGTCAACATGTCTGCTCATCTTCCTGGCACGTCAATAAACATGATACTCCTAACACATGTCAACATGTCTGCTCATCTCTCTGGCACGTCAATAAACATGATGGGCTTTGAACTAGTTTAATATGGGCCCAAATGAGAGAATATAGAGTCGTATAACCATTTCTGCTCACGGTTTACCTGGGTGGACCTTGCTGAATAGTTTAAAATAAGATAAGTCGTGACGTGTTACAGCGCATTAAGAGGATAACTATTTACGCTACATCAATATTAACAGATTGAATGTTATTTAGCGACAAGTTGAAAATCAGTTATTGTGTTTGATCCATCACTTGTTATGATAAGTGGGTTGAATTATACTATTGCTTAATTATGACATTGTCATAACAACACTTTTCGCATTAGCTTAATAAAACTATTAATCCACGCCCCTTACTGGAACTACTTTCTTGTGTCTCTGTGACCAATGTTCATGAATGCCTTTATTGCTTCCAATTTAATACACCTACGATGAATGCTCAAAATATATTTTGTGGTAAATATTGCCTTTTTGGTCGACCAAAATCGTTTGCCCATCTAGTACCGACCATGACGGACTAGTTTGACAACGTTGTTTCTTATTTTAATGTGTATTGGTCACCTATGGAAGAACTAATGCAAGATACATATTTGACTGCCACGCTTGATAAGATTGATGCATTGACATCAGATCAATCCACAGATAGGGTAATTTCTGTTGTTCATGTGTAATCTCACAGACACGTGACAATATTGTGCAAAATAAAGCATTTTACGCTTCATTTTTATTCACAAGTAATAAATAGCCTTTGTTCTATAAATACTTCATTAATTAAAAATTACTCATTTCGTTTAGTGAGTGTGTATTGTTTGCTGCGTAAAACCCCATTTGCGCCACTCGACAGGACATTTGCGCCACTAAATTTAAATTACCATATAGGTCATTTGCGCCACTTATTAATTGAAAAAATACATCTTCCATTGGCCAGAATATACATTATGTTGTCCCTGCTCACTACGGGGAAGTAAGATTTCGAGCAGGATTTATTAAAAACCATTAATTTATTACATTATAAGAGATAATAATCATTTAAAAATGTACACGTATTCAATTTTTTCCCTTTCGGTTCTCGATTGCACAGAAGTTTCAGAGATATGCCTGATCTTGATATAATTAACAGTTTGGATTTGCATAATAACATCCCAGTAGGCATATATGGAAGGATGACAAAAATAAAACTGTGCGTTAATATGGGAATGAAACGATTCAGTCCCGTTTGTTTTTCGTCGAACATCAGATGGAGGCTCTGCCCAAATATCTGTTTAAGAGCTGACAGAAATCTATAAAAAAATATCCTTCACATACAATACTTTTATTTCCTCTATTTGAACTTAAAATCTTAAAATCCATGTTTGTATGTAAAAATTTTACTTCCAACTGACTCACAAGGTATTAAAGTAAAACTTTACAGAAATGTGTTCACATTTTCAATTCAACGTCCAAGTTTTTAAAAGTGGTATTTTCTAGATAAGACCCTGTGGCGCAAATGTCCTAAAGAAAAAAAATTATATGAGTATGAAAACGTGGCGCAAAAGGGTTATACTTTTGTGGCGCAAACGTCATGTCACATTTCAGGTAAAATGGGGCAAATATCCATTGCCCGTTTGCTGATAACAGTGTCACACATGTATGCATCACTATACATACCGATGAAGTATGCAGTAGGTTTCTATTATCTTTTTTTCCATTAAATAAGATTATTGTTTTTGCAAATGGCATTGCAGGATAAATACAATATTGTGTACTGACGGTAAATATATAATTAATGTAGCTCGGCACCAAACGGATAGAAAGACTCGCTGAAGCTCATCTGTCCCCCATTTCTAAGCCTTACCACATCAATTCTATATCTACCGTCAATACACAATATTGTATGTATTTTTATTGGTAAAATGCAAGTTTGTACAAATTATGTGAATTTGGTGTGTTAAATTCATGCTATGGTATGGGTGATATAGAACTTTTGACAGTTAAGTTGAAACTTCGCATTGGAAAAAAGAAGAAATTGCTCTGCATACTGCTGCAAAGCAAGTAAGTTTTTCTCTTGCAAGCAAAATATGTAAATGCAAGGGAAAATGCATGAACAAAACATGTAAGTGTAGAAAGCCGGCGTTCCTTGTAGCAGCAAGTGTCACTCTGGGCATGCATGCGAAAATGTGATTCAGGTAGACAAATAAAATTGCATTATAGTTCAAAACTGTTTACTTTTCATGAGGTGATGGTGTTTTGTTTAAAGTAATAATAATTATGATAAATGTAATTTGTAAAACTCAATATAAGTTTATGATATAATGTTTGTATTGAAAAAGCCCATATGGTCTAAATATCCGTATGGTGCAGCTCGTACTAGACCGTATGAGTATACTCATACGCCGGACCATACGCGTACGGTCGGACCGTACGAGTATACCCATACGGTCCGGACCGTACGCGTATATATATATATATATGTTCCAAACCATACGCGTATTTGGACCGATATATATATATGTTCCAAACCATACGCGTATTTGGACCGTACGCGTACGGTCCGGACCGTATGGGTTTATATATATCAGCTACAATTCTATGTGTGAGCTGCTATTTAACAACAAGCATCAGTTATGTTATATATCAGCTACAATCCTAAGTATGAGTTGTTTGATTAATCCTGCACAAGGAGAGAACACACCTATTAATCGTTTGACTTTGAGTACGGCTATAGCCAACAGATTTGAAAGCAAAGTATTTTAAAGACTTTCGGATCAAGTAAAGCCAAGGTCATAAGCACGATTGCCAAAATCGGATAAGATTACCTATGTATGCGATAGATTGACCTTGCATTATTCTGGAGCTTTAAATTTCAAATATAAATATATCAAATAAACAATCACAGGACGGAGTATTGATTTTGGGGCGGATGAAGTCCTCGGGGACTAATAGTCCACCAGCAGAGGTATCGATCCAGTGAATAATCCGTAGATGTCTAATGTGTACGACGTGTTTGGAATAACTGTCATCTGATCTGATCATAGCCGAAAGATTGGACTGCCAATAACCGTCATCAGATCTGATCATAGCCAAAAGATTGGACTGCCAATAACCGTCATCTGATCTGATCATAGCCGAAAGATTGGACTGCCAATAACCGTCATCTGATCTGATCATAGCCAAAAGATTTGACTGCCAATAACCGTCATCAGATCTGCTCATAGCCAAAAGATTAGACTGCCAATAACCGTCATCAGATCTGTTCATAGCCGAAAGATTGGACTGCCAATAGCTGTCATCAGATCTGATCATAGCCAAAAGATTTGACTGCCAATAACCGTCATCAGATCTGTTCATAGCCAAAAGATTGGACTGCCAATAACCGTCATCATATCTGCTCATAGCCAAAATATTGGACTGCTGATAACTGTCATCAGATCTGCTCATAGCCAAAAGATTGGACTGCCAATAGCTGTCATCAGATCTGCTCATAGCCAAAAGATTTGACTGCCAATAACTGTCATAAGATCTGTTCATAGCCAAAAGATTGGACTTTCAATAACCGTCATCAGATCTGCTCATAGCCAAAATATTGGACTGCTGATAACTGTCATCAGATCTGCTCATAGCCAAAAAATGGACTGCCAATAACTGTCATCAGATCTGCTCATAGCCAAAAGATTGGACTGCCAATAGCTGTCATCAGATCTGCTCATAGCCAAAAGATTGGACTGCCAATAACCGTCATCAGATCTGCTCATAGCCAAAAAATTGGAGTGCCAAATAATTTAGAATACTTTGAAGGCACCTTAACCAGAGAACGTATAAATGATAGCAAACATTTGAATAAATTACATTAATTATGAACCGTAAATTCCAGACATTAATATATCTGAATAATTCCACTGTCTAAGAACTGAATACGATGATACAATCAGGAACTAACTGTCCACCAGAGGAGGTATATATGGATCCAGTGATACAAATAAGTCTTTCGAAACAAGTAAATCGAAGAGTCTAAACAGGATCGCCGAAATCAGCTATGGGTACCTATGTCTGAACAGACTACCTGGCGGATGATATCCGTGGGAACTAATTGTCCATCAGTAGAGTTATCGACCTAGTGATAGAACAAAGCGTAGATATCTAATGTATTGCACTACAAAGAAGGACACACAACACAATGGCCCAGAAAAAGGACAAAGGACAAACACAGATCTTTAAAACGCTACACACAGAAATAAAGATGGCGCATTTCAAATCCGACTAAAAAATGGGGCTGAACTCAGATGCTTCGATGATAAATCATGAATGAGGAAAGACCCGTGAAGTGCTTACGACTAGTGGGACATATTGTGGTCATTTGTGGCACAGCTATTTCGTAACGGTTAACCAAGTTTTGGTTGCGACCTTAAATGTTTCGAAGTGATGACTTCGACCTAACCAATAGGATTCCTTGGTTCAGTAGCTTCCTTGTTAGCAACAACCCAGTATATGAGAATCCTGACAGGAACCACAAGCTCTGCAATATCGGATTAACTGAAAGATATAGGCTCCATTTGCAGGTTCTGCTGAAATGATGCTACATATAAATGGAAAGTTCACAATAGGAAAAATGAAATTATCTTTTATATCATAATGTTTTGTTTTTAACCGACCCCCTATCCATCTTGAGGTGTATGTCAAGGTAGGAAGCAGATCTAGCTGTATATGTTGTATCGTTTGCTTCCAGGATATGTGAGGTCAAAAACATCTCCAAACTTAGAATAATTTAGTGAAAGGACATCCGTCAACTATATAGCGAAACGTGAAATTAAAGGATCGGGCTAAGGCTCGTTTTTCTATCTGTTTCGAAAGCTCGTACAACTATATTTTCCTACCAGGTAGGTACATTATATAATGATTGTTACTTTAAACATTTTTTGTTTCTTGTATCTGTAATAAGTTGATCATGATAATTAAGTTAAAAAAAACTCATACATTTAATGCAAATAAGGGTAATAACAAAATTACCGAACACAGAGCAATCTTCCAAAGGGAAAGTCAAAACTCATAAATCAATAAACAGACAAAATCAGTCAAAAACCGGGAAACTGGGAAACCGCAATGGCCCTGACTTGGTACAGGCATTTCTAAAGAAATGGTGGATTGAATCAGATTTTACGGCGCCAAACCTCTCGCTTCCATTACGTTCAAAGGTTCCAGTTGTTACTTAAGTAATATCTTAAGTTAATAAATTTACAGTGCGTTTCTTTTCCATCTTCAGGTTTCTTCTGTGGAATTTTCTCGTATACAGTCAGTGATGCAAACAACTTACACACAGCTATTTTTACTGGATACAACAAATTAGTACTTCCAGATTATCCCGTCAATGTACAAGCTGAATTTAACTTATTGACATTAAATTCATTGGTGAGTAACATTTGTGTTTCTATGATAACAGACTACAGTAAAATCTAGATTTTGGGTAATTGAGACGGTTCATAGGGATCAACACAAAGAGCATTTCAGCGCTTCCACATGTAGTGTCTTGATGGTAGGGAATAGTCAAGCTATAATATGAAATAATATGAAATATTTCAACGCGGACCATACAGGGTGTAACGTGTTTGCAGTCTCTGCACAATTATCTGTTTATAATGGTAATTTTAAGTCGCTGTTCCTGTTTTCCCATTCATCTATAATTTTTTATGTCGTTCTTTAAAGTATGTTGAACTTGCTTTGTCATGAATATGTCTTCCATACTTTTTACTCCATTTATAATGATTGTTTGATTGATTGATTATTTGATTGATTGATTGATTAATTGTGTTTAACGCCACTTTCAGAAATATTTCAGCTATATCATGGCGATCAGATTTAGTGGTGGAAGAAGTCGGAATTCCCGGAGATAACCACCGTCCATGAGCAAGCAACTGGTAAGCTTTATCACTTGCGGCTGCGAGTCAATTGCACCTTTTTTGTAATCTACAAAGCCGGACGCGAACCCACGCCGTATTGGTGTTAGGCTTGTATGAGTTGTTAGGTAATCCAACTACCTAACTCATTGAGCCACTCGGGCCCTCCATTTATAATGAGCTCAATCCATATTATAACTCAACATATTGTGTAAGAAAGAACAATGTGGTTAAGATAATTTCTTACAGAGTCAGAAACACATTCGAAATGTTCCGTGATTAGTGTATACAACTAAGTTATGTTACGATTTCACCATTCAATCCTAGTAACATAAAATCAATATTTGTACCATAACACATGTAGAAAACATCATTGTGCTAAGAATGGAGGTTTTGGGCACATGAAACTAGTCTAACCCCTCCACTTTTAATTGAAGTGCCTGTACCAAGCCAGAAAAGTTATCAGCCATGTTTTTTTTTCTGTTAGGGGTAACCATTTGACCTTTTCCTACGATTTTTGTATTGGATTTTGGAACTGTTTCGATGGTATGATAACATTAAACCTTAAACATTCCACGATATATGACGTTGGAAATTGAGACCCTGAGTTGGAATAGGCAGAACAATGTGGTGGAGTTAAGCCATGTCGAAATGGAATCCTCGCCCACCTCTCTTAATAACTGAATCTCCAGCGGCAATGCGTATATTAACAAATGATAAAAAAAAACCTGGACAGTTTTGGTGCCATTCAAATATACCACATGTTATCACAAATTGAATGACAACATAAACATGGACAGTACAATAACCGGGTCAATGAATGACAACATAAACATGGACAGTACATTATCAGGGTCAATGAATGGCAACATAAACATGGACAGTACATTATCAGGGTCAATGAATGACAACATAAACATGGACAGTACAATAACTGGGTCAATGAATGACAACATAAACATGGACAGTACATTGTCAGGGTCAATGAATGACAACATAAACATGGACAGTACAATAACAGGGTCAATGAATGACAACATAAACATGGACAGTACATAAACAGGGTCAATGAATGACGACATAAACATGGACACTGCAATAACAGGGTCAATGAATGACAACATAAACATGGACAGTACATTCACAGGGTCAATGAATGACAACATAAGCATGGACAGTACATTATCAGGGTCAATGGATGACAACATAAACATGGAGAGTACATTATCAGAGTCAATAGATGACAACATAAACATGGACAGTACATTATCAGGGTCAATGGATGACAACATAAACATGGACAGTACATTATCAGGGTCAATAGATGACAACATAAACATGGACAGTACATTCACAGGGTCAATG
>MJUT01036074.1:21752-64195 GCA_002080005.1 Gigantidas platifrons | reverse complement strand
GGGGGGTATGGTTTTTTCCTAAAAAATATTATGATTTAGAAGGGAAAGAAATTAAATAATCTGTCACAGCATTTGCCACAAAAAATATTCTGCTTTACATGAGCATAAAAAAATAATCTCGTTTAAGAGTATTGTTTTGAAAAAAAAATAAATCCCAAGAGTTGTGCAATAAATCTCAAGTCTACTTTATGCCATATCTACACACCTATAAACCTCACTCTATTTGGAATTTATATTAAAGATTTCGTTTAGTTTTTCAAACTGTACTTGACCTTTCAGTAATTACGCCCTATTTTTAATAGATATTGTAAGTGTCCTTTATAAAAAGGGATTGCCGCCTCATGTATGTACTGTCACTTGTAAGGCTATGCACATTTGATCATAAACAATGATATAACAAAGGCAACACAAAGCATGCCATATCCCCTCACTGTTAGATGGCTAAAACTTAAGTCCAACGGTGACCTTGACCTTTGACCTTCAAAATAGGCTTCAAGGCTTCGTATGATATAAGTGTCGACTAAGTTTTGTCAAAATCCGCTGAAAGATGTAGGCTAGTGTCTTCACAAGGATAAACACCAAAACATGGTTCAAGTTCAAATAAGACCTAGACCTTTGATATTTGAACTTGGAAATCAGTAGGCTTCCAGATGTATGTACAAAGTGTGGACCAAGTTTGGTCAAAACGGAATAAAAGATGTGGCATCTAGAGTGTTAAAAAAAATCCGGTTTTGACTTGGTAAGAAAAAATAATAATTCAGTTTGATTGCAATTGAAAAAAAATAAAAATGTGTTTAAAAAAAAATTCAGATCAGTACAAAAAAACCATAACCCCCACCACGTGCAAGTTAAATAGTTGTTCCTTACCCTTTTGTGAAATCCGATTGCCGTGAAGAAAATCTGCCCACATAGACTTTAATTAAATGTGCAACACGTCATCAATCGATAAAGTTAAAACCGGTTTACAAATTGATGTCATACACAAATTACACAAAGTGTGTTTGCAGGTTGAGGTTGTAGAGTTTTTCGCATAAAGTATTCTCATCGGTAAGTTATGATTAGGTGTAAATTAACTTTAGTAGAGAGGTGGTAAGCATATCACAGGCATGCCTAAGCAAAAGAAAGATGGCAGGGAAAATGGGCATACACCATTATGTAATTGATCTTCTTATGCAGCGCTTGTAAGCGATTGGAATGGCGGGTGAACTTCGTCAATCTGATAATCCCCGCTTCGCGACACATGGAGATGATAGGCTAATTACTCAGTCTGCCAGGAAACATCGTTTTGCTATATATCAGCTCGTAGTCGAGATTAATTTTGGTGTCTTGTATCTGTTTGGACTGTTAACCGACGGCTCAATGAGCAACGCATGTGTGCAGGGAATCTCCGTGGGAATATACGTATTTAGAAACGAGTTCGTTAGACAGACGAAAGTCGATTTTCATTGCGCCCCGTGGATGGTCGAGTTCAAATCTGATGACATAGACACACTGCATGTCATAACGGGAACTCACGTGATGGGTACAACAGCATTCGGTGGTGGTGGTGGAAGCTGTTTGTGGTACTTTTCTTTTAATTATAAGTTAGACCTACATGTCTTAGAAGGTAACATTAATGGCGGTCCATACCGCGACAACGTGTTTCACGCACAAGTCGTACCACATTTTGATAATCATTCATTGGCTGACGGGGCGATCTTTATTGACGATATTATCAAACCGCACATACTTGGCATTGCAAGAGAATTCAGGCAATTGACACATTTCATTTGACGGCCATGACCCCTGATATGAACTCAACCGAGCGCGTATGGGACTTTATTGTCCGTAAAATTCAAATACGACTCAAATTGTAGCCTGTGATCTAATCCATAATGAAATATTATCAAACAAGCATTTCGGGTTCAACTTCTTTCATCCTTAATAAAATATCGGGTGGCTCTTAACTTTGGTCGAAATGTATATTAAATAAACTTTAGAGAATGTCGAAGGGGAAATCAAATATGGACAATCCAGAGAAACTGGCAACATAAGATACACAGGACGAAGAAAAACAAAGCAAAAACACTACACAATGTGCGTTGAACACAACTACATTTTGTATATGCAAATAAACAAAAATTACGTAAATAAGACATGAGCTCTCCTACAAACAACTGAAAGTAAAGACGAACCGCACATCGTTTCCACGCGGAAATCCTAACGGGAATTACAACATGGAATTGAGAACGAAAAGATACATAATAGGACAACGCAAGAAAATCCATAGTCAATGAGTACATAATGACTTATTTGAGTTTCTCTACCACCCATTGACTGGTGTATAATTCGTACTAGTTAGACGTACTCGATCTACATCCTCGACTAATAGAACTAGCTCCCGGTGACCAAAGGCTTGAAATATATTATCCAGGTATAACATAATATGATTAATTACAGTATTACTGGTAGAAATCTTCATCTTCAGGAAAACCCGGTCTCACTCCAGATTTATAATCTTCCGGAGCACGTGGATCTCACCCCGGACGTTTAGCCTTCTGGAGCACATGAGTCTCATCTCGGCCTCACTTTTTTTGTGTGGGTATTCGTATTGTTCTAAATCAGTTTGTTCCATGCTGCTGGGCTTTTTTGTGTGTTTTTTGTTCGTGACTGTTCAAATTATCATTTCGTTCTAAACGGGATTACACCAATACAAATGAATTACGTATGCAGCGATAACTACCAGGAAATAAGCCTAGAATGGGTCAACATCTTTCTGTAAGATTTGTAAATCACGATAATACCCTCCACATAAGTAACTATTATATAATTACGATATATCGATGTTGACAGTTTAATCGGTAGAATATGCTGGGGTACCCAGCCGAACTGCAGCAAGTAGATGACAAACATTATTATGCCGCGTACATTTCGCATAGTACCGGAATCGAACAACATTGGTGGTAATAGACAGTGAGTTCATTGGTAGATGTAGATCTTACTACCATAAGAAAGTGGTCATCATACCACATAATATGTATGTCAGCTATGAGAGGCAATATTGGGGAAATCGTGATGTCTGAAAGTGACAATAGCCACCTGAAGTTTGTCGTCTGGACATTTTTGTGTCAGCCATCAAAGGACTTTTGTTGAATTCATTTGCATGATTGACATGGGGAAGTGGGATACCTTGACCATTGACAGTTGAGGTGATTTATCTTACATTCTAAATCTTATATGCTTTCATTTGTTAAACATTATTGTTTAATAATTATATAGTAACCCATTCACAGGGAAGACAAACTCGTCATATATTACAGAACATCATGGAAACAAAATCTCATTCTTCTTACCTCTGACTATGGTAAAATATTTCCATCCATTTTCGAAAATTCCTTGAGTGGCATTGATAAAGTCCACGTCAAACAGTTTACACACATTTGTTAATTTATTGTGAAAGAACGACATACAATATATATCTTCTAAACATTGTATACTACATTGTATAAGAGTTCCATTAACAAGTATTTCTATAGGGATAGTGTCAGTTATTATTACGTTGACGAATATGTCATTTTCTTTCGCTGACAAGTACGTTTTATTTCTAATGCTTGTCACTAGGCTGAATGTAATAATTAATCCAATAACCGACCAAATAGACATGCAACTGCGACAACGGACGTCCATTTTAAATGTAATAAAATGAAATAATTATCATGGAAAAATCAGATGCAAAGAGTCATTGGCAGAACACTATTTGATTTGCACCAATATCAATGTAATGTAATGTTGTCACCTTTAATATTAATTAAATTCACTTAGATGTGTTGATTAGTTTGTTTAGATATATATGCTTCACTTAACACATTAATGCGGTTGTCATGTTATAAACGACACGAGAAAGCTCATTATGAGATGATTTACATACATGGGGTAAGGCCGGAAATTAACTGATGTATGGAATTATTATAATGTGTAGTATCCAAATAGTACTATTTGTTTATGTGAACATTTGTTTATTATATTTGTAATCTTGAACACAATAACGTATAAAATGGTGTTGATGAATTGGTTAAAAATACATTTTCTAATTAGAAGGTTTGATAATAAAAAAACAAAAGCTTCAATAAAAAGGTACATTATTGAGCTTTATTTCGAATGCACATATAAATTGCAAAATGATGATGTACTTGAATTAAAACTTTTACAGGATTCACACGAAGAATGTTGCTCATTTAGTAATTTTAAAGGATTCCTGCTCTTAATAGCGTATGCAACATTCCGACATTTATGTATACGTGCTATTGGTGTTATTACCATGAACATCTAACTCTAATATAAATCGTGCATCATATTTATCTAATCAACAAAGCAACATGTTTTCACCACCATGAAACTGAAAACAATGGCCACTTCGTGTTAATAAATCCGTCAGCGTAACTATTCAGAAGAAGAATAATATACATTGCCAAGACCGATTTTAAAACCCATTTGCATCATGCTAAACGTTTCCTCTGACTTCACAGAGCATATGTTGACCATTCATGACCATTGTTGTAACCTTATTGTTTAAGCATATTCTAACATGGCATCCTTCAGACATGAGTATTGACGAACACATTACAGACTAAAAAATGACATCAAATTGGAAAATACTAGTAACTTAATTGCATCAGAGTCTAGTTATACATAAAAGACAAACAACTGTAAACATGAAAATTAGTGGATTTTTTAGATGCATTTACAGCACTGACTTTCACTTCAAAAATAGGTTAGATTTTTCATACTAAAATCGAGATAATTCATGGAAGCCATAGGTTGCATCAGGTTTTAACATGGGTAACATTATTTTCGTTGCATTTTATTCCTCGCTATCGCTCGGGGTAACATTTTTACGAAAATAACGTTACCCATGTTAAAACTGGATACAAACGTAAGTGTACTGGAGAACGTAAGAAATGCAACCTTCGTCCCATTTATTGCATTGCTTAATACACAATACGTCAAATGTCGTCACAACTCTAATTAGTAAACCATTAATCAGTAACACTCAATGTGATTGTAAAACATAGCAAGACCAATACATGCAAAACAACAAACACAATAAAACAGAAACTGTCAAGGGAATGTGCCAGTTCTTTGCTACTGAACTTCTCGTATGTTTTAATTTTATCTAAACATGGCTTTCCCTTCCTAGGCGGACGAACGTCATCAGGACTAGTACATTCTGTGAAGGTTCTATCATATTGTGGTGTGGATGGCCTCTTTTTAAGCTTGTAGACCATTCTATACAACCAATCAGGAACGGTGTAGTCGTCTGGTTTATGATACAGTCTGATGATAAGAATAGTTATTATTATAACAAGAGATGCGAGACCCAATGTCACTGTCAGAAAAACAGCTGAAAGTAAAACAGGTCAAGATATAATACAGAATGGAAATACGAATATCATTTAACGTATTAACAAAAACACCATGATTATGAAAGAAAATATGAACTGATTGCAAAAAAAACCCTAAAACTAGAACTGGTCGCCATGACATAGCTGAAACATTGCGCTCAGCACAAAAAAATCAATCAATCAATCATAGGCTAATGTCTACAGTCAAGTCCACGACTGACATGTTGTAGTTAGCTGTTCTAGTAGGAATGAGCCGCCATAATGAATTCTCGAAATACAACAATTAAAGAATATTTGAAATTGTTGAACAGATTATACGATATAACCTGGTTTGGGTCAATTTACGATTAATAAACCGCGAAGCGGTTTATGAAAAGCGTAAACTGACCCAAACCAGGTTATGCAAGTTTCTAATATGACGTCTATAAAACGGCACACACGATATTACTCAATATCTCTATGTTTAGCGCAAGTGCTGTACAGAACAAATATGGCTGTTCCATGTTACTCCCGCTGTGAAATTACCATGACGAACGAGTGTAAACAAACAAAACACCGGCATATAGCGTATTTTTAAAGTCCTTGAAATAAAAAAAAACATAATTTAAAAAGTTTCTGTAACGAATAAAAGCCTACAAGGTCGTTTCCGTGAGGTCATACACAACAACTACAAATAAAAAAAAAATTCCGGAAAAAATACTTAAGACAACCATCTATCGACTTTGACTTTTGTAATTTATCGTCATCCTGTGATGTAGTTTACAAGGGACGCTGGTGATATTGACGCAAGTTGGTTACTGATTAATTTACGATTTTTTGAGTATTTTACTTGTTTAAGTAGCTAAATGCAAAATGCCATCAAATTGGAAAATATCAGTAACTTAATTACATCACCGTCTAGTTATCAATGAAGGAAAAAGTACTGTAAACAATACATGAAGGTTAGTGCATTTTGTTATTCATGCGTGACACACATCAATGGAATGTATGTGTGCGTACTGGGAATCCCCAAAGGTAAATTTTAAAAACAAATGAAAAAAATCTATAATATTATTACTCACACAATAGGAGTTTGATTTAATATATGTGCTCAAATTGAGCCGATTCCGTCATCATATGTGAAGGAGGCTAAACGGAACAGCCGTTGTATTGCGGATTCTAAGGTGTCCTAGGGCATGTAGGGTCATAAAAATTACCGTATTTGTCATATTAGAATCGAAATAATTCATGGTAGGCATGGAGTTGTGCAAATTTACACATGGGCTGGGCCTTTATATTCTTAGATTTTACCGCTCGTTATCGCTCGGAGTAAGTCCTTTTGTACTTTTATGATCATTGTGTTGCCTGTTCTTCGATACACGGATTCTGATCACCCTTTGGTATCTTCAAACTCTTCTTCCAATGAAATAGATCTATTTCGTTTATAATGTTTATATTATATCCAGACAATGGTGTGTGTGCCTTTCTCTTTCAAGATGTACAATTAGTCTTATAGTATCATATACCAGTTATTACTGTATATACGTAAGTAAAATAAAATACACAAATTCATGTAATATAAACCTTAATATCATATATAACTTGGTGTGCACGAAAGGTTTCTGAAATAACCTTCATCAGGTACGCTCAAAGTCAAACGATTGCATAGCCAAATATATTTTGAAAAATTGCGAGCATCCAAAGGGCATTAAAAGGACAGACAAACTCTACTAAGGTCGGATATGTCTGATGGAGGGGAGTGTTAGTCCTTGTAATAATTACATTATTAAGGAATGGTATATCAATAACAAATATATCTAATAGGTCTTATATCTTGAAAATGGTAATAAATAGCAATGCAATTTTTTTTGCATATTTCACAAGATACTGAGCGGACGATACCCCGGGGGCTAACAGTCTACAATCAGAGGTATTGACTTAGTGATAGTATTAAAAGCGTAGATATTTAATTGGGCGCTCACGACGCGTTTCTAAAATACTTTTCATCAGGTACACTCACATTCAAAATATTGGAAAACCAACAAACTTGAAAGTTTCTGGGAGTAGGACATCCGAAGACCTTATATTTAATAACAATTACATAATTTTGTTTATTTATGTAACTAACATATTATTGGACAGTGTCACCAGAAAACGACCAACTGATTAGGTACTTCAAAAGAACTGTACTTCCTTTACGTCTTGTTCACAGTTTCAGGAACTATTATTTGGTTTGCACTAATTCCGCATCTCAATGGTAATCGCAAAGGCACTAAATTATAATGTTTTATTAACACAGATAGGATCGGATACTCTTTTACTTACGAATTATCAACGATTAATTCTGGATGCCAAATGACCTTTTGTGAAGCATAAATATGATCTATGTTGCCATGAACAGATGGTGTCCACGATAATCGTCTATCTGTCCATGCCTTTAAAAACACAAATATAAAGGAAATGTGCAATTTTATTGTACTTCTTGATTTTATTTTTTAAATATTCTGTTAGAAGTCTTCATGATATCCCTACTAATATTACGTTCCAATGATAATATCGTATTTAATAATGAACATGATATGGCAAATAATAAGTATCTAAATACTTGAAATGAAAATACACCTGGGTGAAGTAATGGTTTTTGTTCTCACGTCGAGTAGTTACGAATGTGAATGCTATCCCAAGTTGAGTAAAATCAAAGACTATAACATTGGTATGTGATGTATCCATAAGTGAGATGGTGATAAACAAATCCAGTTACAGAGCACGTACAAACATCATCTCCTATAAACAAACCTTTGTCATGTTGGTCTCGCCTAGATATAACCGTACAACATCTCCTATGAACATACTCTTTCAATCTGGGTCTCGTCTAGATATAGCTGGACAACACCATCACCTATAAACAAACTCTTGTCATGTTGGTCTCGCCTAGATATGGCTGGACAACATAATCTCCTATAAACAAACCCTTCTCATGTTGGTCTCGCCTAGATATAGCTATACAACATTGTTGACTTGATGTTGCCATATAAAACAACATCATTACAAGTCCACATTACTGTTCATTAGTATAAATGTTGTTGTTGTAGAAACTGTGCTGTGTGTTTCGTTACATACCCATTATTCATGTAAGAAAGTAGAATAGAGTACTCAATCAGTCACATTGAATATTGTTTAATGGGTACAAATTATTGAACTTTTAAAAGTATTGATTTGTATATGAAAACTTTAAGAAGTCTACAAAAAGGATTCTCAGTTAATGTGTTATCTAATATTCCTCTCTAAGTCGTAATTTGCATTACTCGAATCTCTGTGGAGACGCTTAGACAGACATCCTTCCAACGATAATTTGTCTTTTTTTTGTACACGGCTATCATGTCAGTTGTAAAGGAAATGTATTCAATGTCTTATAGAAAGTCCTTAAAACATCAATAACATCATATATTATAACAACTTACCACTGTAAACCAACCGGAAGTCGAAATAGTCTGGGTCTTTATATCCTAAAATAAGTAATAACATCGAATGGAAGGTTAAACTAATATATGTAGTAGATTACCAATAGCATCCACAAATACAGTCAAACCTGCCCATGCAGTCACCTCTATTAAGCAGTCACCTGTATTAAAAGGTCACATTTTCCTTGTCCTGTCATAGAAAATTTTTAATGGATTCAACCTCTTTTAAGAGATCACCTGTCTTATAATACCACTTTTCCTTGGTCCCAAAGGTGACCTCTTAATACAGGTTAGACTGTACTCTTCTTTTAAAGCATCAATAATGTGATTTGTTTACTAGATAAATCATGGGATTTTTGGTACATATGATGAGTCTTTCCATCATTGAGAAGTTAAACCATCAATAACAGGATTTGTTTACTAGATATCACCATGGGATGCTTAGGGAATATGATGAGTATTTCCAACATTGAGAAATGAATCCATCAATAACATGATTTGTTTAGTAGATAACACCATGCATTGGGATGCTTAGGAAATATTATTAGTCTTGTCACTATTCGGAAGTTACTCAAACCAGGATACGTTGCTCCTAGATTGAAGTCATGGCTACAAATATAATATTCTACGGTTGTCATCACAATCTGGTGGACCGTTACGTACTATCTATATATCAAAACACTTCTTACCTAAATGCTTGTTTTTCTCTATCACTGCCAAGGGCTTTTATCGGACTTGACTGTATTTATTAGTAACACGGCGTCTGTCTTATAAGAGGCAGAAACTACTTACTCTTGACAAGCACCTGAGTTTATTCCCGGTTATTTGGTGGGGTCCGTACTGCTCATCTTTTTAGTTTTTTTCACACATTTGATGCTATTATACCTCATGAATATTAATAAGGATATACTCACTTTCTATTGGCTACGCTTTGTCATATGATTTTATTTTATTTTCCACGGTATGACCACTAAATCTTCCAAAGAAGTCATTATTTATCACGTGATCTTACACTGACCTGTAGATATTGACCGATTGAGAAAATTAAAATGATGACTGATTAATCCCGTTTCTATTGAAATATGGAATAGACTATAGTATTGTTAGTTTCAAGAAACAGACAATAGTTGGGTAAAATTACGTCACTACCTGTCGTTCGCAACTTGGAAAAATGGCGAACGACAGGTTCGCTTCCCTGACTACCGATGAACTGCAGGAATTAATTATTGGAAAACCGGGACAGTTCAAACATAAAAAAAATGTTATCGGAGCTGCAAAACGCATATTTCTTGATTATTGTCGAGCAACAAGTATTAATTCTAAGGAACTTATCCAACAGTCGAAGGAGGAAATAGCATGTTTTTGTTTTGTTTTGTTTTTTTTATAAAATCCTATGCGGAAATAAGGAAGAAAAATGGGGAACTGTACAGTCGTTCAACGCTGATAATCATAATATTTGGGATGCAGAGACATTTTCAGTCAAAGAAAGTTTGATATTATCAATGATGTGGCATTTAAGTTGTCAAATGAAATGGTAAAATTTGTGATGACACTCCTGAAACGATCAGGAAAGACGAATGTTCAACACAAAGATGTAATAACGGAAGCTGACATGAAAAAAACTATATATAAGTAAGATACTTGACAAAAATACAGCTCAGGGCCTCCAGCATAAAGTTTTTATACACATTATGTTTTACACTTGTCGCAGAGCAGAGAGAATCTACGTAAACTGAGTAAGGCTGGTTTCAAACTGAAACATGATAGTCAGGGACGCAGATATTACCAAAATGTTGCCAAGTACGAGAAAAAAATCAGAGGGGTGATGATTGTAATATCCGTTTTATTCCAGGAACTCACCATGCACACAATCGCACACTGACTATTACGTTTCGTTGCTACGTCATTATTGTTATTGTTTTATATCAGCGATTATTAAAAGTACTGTCGAAATCTCTGTGTCTCCTACGATGTTTCATTGGCGACGAGGATAAAACTGATGTTCCAAGCAGAAGAAATTGAAGATCGGAGGTGATATAGAAAATTAAATCGGACTAGGAACGAAATAACTAAGAACCAAAAGACGAAAATGGACAGAGGTGAACCACAACGCATTACAGTCGTAACGGAAACAAGAAATCTAAGAACATTGCCATTTGTACAAAACGAAGACCCGCTATCGTCAGGAAAGCAGTGGGAGGAATGGATTGAAGGAGTTGAAAGGGAGTTTAGATATTTTAGAATCACGGAACCTATAGACAAGAAGGATGCCTTGCTAATATACGGAGGTAAAGAAATAGTTAGATTAAACAAAAGTTTGAAAAATGAAAGAGCAGAAGAATTAGATGAATATGCTTTGAAGAAAAATAAGCACCATGCAAGATACACATTCCTAAGGATGAATCAGGAGAGAGGAGAAACAATTGGTAGTTATGTATCTAGACTGAGAGAAAAGGCAAATGATTGCGAGTTTGGCGAGACAATGGAGGAGAGAATATGGGAACAATGTATTCAAAACGTTGATAACAAGGAGTTAATAAGAAAAGCAATCAGCAAAGGATGGGAACTAGATAAATTTATTGAGGAAGCGGCACAAATAGAAGGTACAAATCTTCAGATGAAAGAGATGAAAATTGAATAACATGTTGCAGTATATAAAGTACAAAACAACACAAATAGGAGACAAGATTATAGACAGAGACCTGCACTGGGAAGAAATTTACAACTGTCAAACGCTGCATGTAGCTATTGGGGATTCCATTATGAAGGAAGATGATGCCCAGCGTATGGGAAAGACTGTAGATTGTGTGGGAAAAAGAACCATTTTGCGTCAATGTGTAGAACTGGAAACAAACAGGATAATCAACAAAATAAAAGCGGTATGATTCCGAGGGAAAATAGAAGGAATGTGAGAAAAACTGTTGAAAACAACCTCAGTGAAGATTCTGATCAATATAATTGCAGTGGTGAAAATGATTATTTTGAAGGTTCGATAAAGCATATAGCAAACATTGGAAAAGTGAAGGCAGTAAGTCGACAAAGTGATACTCAAAAGACTGTGAAAATTCATGTTGAGATGAAAGTAGAACCAGATAGTGGTGCAGATGTAGACATCATGGATGAATTTCACTTTACCAATTTAAGGAAGTTATCAGGAAATAAACTAAAATTAGAAAAAAGTAAGGTAGAACTTAGCACTCTTCAGAGTTCCCTTTCAGTAAAAGGAGAATTTAGAACTATTGTACGAAATGCAACGTGTGGTATAGAAACGAAGTTCATAGTTATAAAGGGAAAAATAAATTCACCGCCATTCTTGAGTAAAGCAAAACTTCTGGAATTAGGAATGATGCAGATAAGACCAGATGGTTAATTTGCGAAACACAATGACCTTAGACTAACAAATAAGAGTATGAAATTGGATGTGAATCAAGTGATAGAAAAGAGAAAAACAGAAATGACCGAAATCTTGGATGAATTTGGAAGCGTTTTTGAAGGCAATGGAAAAATAAGAGACAATAAGAATGACAGTGAATTGTATGTGAAATTCAACATGAAACCAGGAGTTGCACCTGTTGCCCAGAAACCAAGACAGGTACCATATTATTTGCAAAAACCACTAAAGCAATGGTTAGCAGAAGGAGTGAAAGCAGACATATTTGAAGAAGTGCCACCAGGAACACCTGTACAGTGGTGTTCTCCGTTAGTTGTACCACAACCAAAGTTCAGCAAAGTAAACCAAGACAAATTAGAATCACATATGATGAGAGCATGTATAGATATGAGAGTAGCAAATACGTCCATGGAGAGAAACAGAATAACTGAGAGCCCAGTCGTAGAAGATTTCATATACAAATTTCACAATTGCAAAGTATTTTCAAAGATGGATCTCAGACAAGGATATCATCAGCTGATGTTAGATCCGGAATCACGAGCAGTTGCGACTTTCAGCACACCATGGGGCAACATGAGACCAAGGAGACTAGTATTTGGAGCTAAGTGTTCACAGGACTTATTTTATGAACAAATGTACAGAATATTTGGAGACATACCAAACTGTTTGAATGAAAGATATGCTATTCTTATCGGCGGAGAGAACGTAGAGGAACACAATAACACACTGAGAGAAGTGTGTTGAAGAGGGCAAACTATTTTGGAATAACACTTAACAAAGAGAAGTTTGAATTCGGAGTAGATGAATTATAATTTTATGGGTTATAAATTTACAAAAGATGGATTGAAACCAACGCATGAGAAAGTAAAACCTGTGAAAGAGGCAAAAGCACCAGAATCGAAAGAAGCAGTAAGGAGTTTCCTAGGAATGATTGGGTATCTATCGAAATTCAGACCACGATATGCATTGCTTACAGCACCGCTCAGGAATTTAACACACAAGGACACTCAGTTCAAATGGGGACGTGAAGAGAATTTAGCATTCGAAAAGCTTAAGGACAGTATTACAAATGAGAGTACGATGGCATTTTTCAGCCCGACACGACCAACAGTGCTACGTTGTGAAGCGAGTTTCAATGAAGGATTATCTGCCGTCTTATTCCAGCAAACTGACAAAGGATTGCAACCAGTACATTTCACCAGTCGTACAATGTCAGATACAGAAAAAAGATATAGCCAAACTGAGAAAGACGCATTGTCGATCCGATGGGCGAAGAACAGATTCAGAATTTATCTTCTGGGAGCTCCAAAATTCAATATTATATCAGTCCAAAACCCCTCATACCAATGTTCAACAAAACAAACATTAAGTTACCTCCACGCATAGACTCTAGTTTCCTTACAGACCTAAATTAGCTTGGCAATCAGAGGATACCCTCTGATATCCAATATACTAGTACAACTTCTCCATCCAATATGGTTATTCCAGAGTGACTTAGTGGTTACAACTCGCATACACAAAACAAGAAAGTTCGGTCCAATCTGACACATACCGTTCCTAAATTTGTACTGCCTTTCTAGACATTTGGAGATATTAGATCTAGTCACATAGCTGACTTAGTCTTGGAATAAATCCCAAAAATACTCTTTGCATCATATGGTCAAATTTACAAATTGTGAAAAGATACCCTGATCGTATACTTTCAGTCCATTCATACCTTGTCACCAAGTCGTGATAAACTGGTTGACATAGTATATGAATATGGACCCTTATTCTTGTGTTTGATACCGGATACATGTAGTGTCCACAAGTCCTAGAGCGAAAGCACAGGCCGAACCCTGTCATAGGAATTTGTTGACAATAATCGGGATATCTGAGCTAGACGAGGCATCTTATTCATGACACTTGTGTGAATTGAATTTACACTGGATGATGTTCCATTGTTGTTGGAGTATCGACCCGATTTTTGTTACAATATGTACAATGTACATATAAACCTTACAATTACCTTCATACTGTATGTTCTTGATCAACTAATTGACATTTAAAACACATAACACATTGTGCATAACACAACAAAACCAAATATTACATGACATCGTGCACTTTGTCTTTTGCTTTTAGCACTTTGTCTTGCTTTTATCATGATCATATTCTATTATCTGAATACGAATTACAGTAGATTGTTTATACAATTTTGCACTGCTCATGGCTAAATCTGCATTTATTTGTTTCAGGAGATGCAAAATGTCCTGTGTTATCATTGGAAAACTACATGTCCAAACTTAATGGAAATAATGATAATTTCTGGCAGCGCCCAAGAGAGAATGCTACAGAGAACAATAACATTTTGTACCGAAATTCCGCTGTTGGTCACAACACACTTATAAAATTCATGAAAACTATTTCAATTGATGCAGGACTGTCCCGGTTATATACCAACCACTGCATAAGAGTAAGCTGTATAACCCCACTAGATGATGGTGGCATGGAAGCCTGACATATAATGAATGTCAGGGACACAAGTCTGAGACCCCTATAAAAAGTTACTCTAGAAACGCAGTGAAAGTAAAAAACATCAAATGTGTACTGTGCTGCATAGTGTTTTAAATCCTGTGTATGAAAATCTGCAGCCTCTGGCAGAAAAACATGTGACGGAAAATATTGTAAACTATATGCCTGAAAATCTGCTGCTTTTATCCAATGAATCTATCATAGACAATCTTGTTTTTGAAACTGACCAAATTCAATAAGTCAGCGAGGCTGAATTGTTAAGTGATATTTTAGATCAGTCTGATACCATGCATATGGCCACTAACATTAACAGTAAAGAAAATTTGGAAATCAATAATCTGGGCAATGCTTCTGTTCGTCCAGTGAGAACCAAAATTAATGGACCGTATTTTAATAATATTCATCAAGTCCATATTCATTATCACAATTAACGGACATGTTTTTTTTCAAGTTCTAATTAAACTGTGCGGAATTTTGTTGTCTGATCACATTACAGTTGTGTTCAAGTTTTTGTTATTTGTTAAAAGTTTGTTGTTATTCAATATAAATGATCTGAACATGCTTAATGTTTCAACTTGAGTGCCAAGTCTAGTGGTCGTCCTAATATCCTGGTATTGACTTCTTAGGGAGTAATTAATTGTATATTGATATGCTTTCATTGGATATGTGAAACTATCATAGAGTCATGGCCACGGTCACGAGTTCAGCTGCAGTATTTATATTGTATATGTAATATGACGCTCTCCGTTTTATCTTAATTATATTTCTATAAGAGTAAAATATTATACAATGTACTATTGATTAAATTGGATTACAAAGATATTTGATACTTTATTAACTACAAATACAAATCAATTATCATTAACGTGAAGTCGTATACAATTTCTCCTGGTAAATTAACTTAATATAGTTAAACAAATCAAGCCGCTTATTCAAACATTTGTTTCAATATTAACTTTAAGAAATCTTTGTAAATACACCATGATCACGTATTTTCTGTAATTCTTTGCATATTTAAATCTGATGCATAATTGATTGCGACTTCTAGAATGATTTCAAGTGAATTGGAGGTTGAATATAATTTATTTTCATGTTAGTAAATTACAGAACTATTTTGAGTTCCAATTTGATTATAATTCATCATTTGAACGATTACATGTTCTACTAGTTAAATACTTTATAAACCTCTTAAAATCTTGTAAAGTATAATAGTTATGTAATGTATCAGTTGCATTTAACACAATAGCTTATTTATATCTAATAATATCCTTTAATAAAGGAACCACGAACAAGTATTAAATAAGGAACCACGACATGTGTTACAGTAGGAACCACGAACACCTGCTACATAGGGAACCATGAACACGCTTTACATAAGGAACCATGCACATGTGTTACATTAGGAACCACGAACATATGTTACATTAGGAACCAGGAACACGTGTCACATTAGGAACCATGGACATGTGTTACATAAGGAACCATGAACACGTGTTACATAAAGAACCACGAACATGTGTTACATACAGAACCACGGACACGTGTTACTTAAGGAACCATTAACACGTGTTACACAAGGAACCAAGAACACGTGTTACACCAGGATCCATGAATACGTGTTACATAAGGATTCATGAGCACGTGTTACAGAAGGAACCAATAACACGTGTTACATAGGGAACCGCGAACACAAAAATGTCATGTTCCATACCGAACCACGAACACGTGTTACATAAGTAACCATTAACACGTGTTACGTAAGAAACCACGAACACGTGTTACATAATGAGTCATGAACACGTGTTTCACAAGGAATCACGAACATGTGTTACATAGGAAATCATGCACACGTGATACATAAGAAATCATGAGCACGTGTTGCACAAGGAACCATGAAAACTCGGTACATAAGGAATTATGAACGTGTTACATAAGGAACCATGAACACGTGTTACAAAAGGAACCATGAACACGTGTTACATAAGGAATCATAAACACGTGTTACATAAGGAGCCATGAACGCCAGTTACATAAAGAACCGTGACCATGTGTTACGTAAGGAACCTCATTAACACGTAAATATAGTTTTCCATGCCTATCGATGACCCATTTCTTATGTAATCAGTTTTAGCAGTGCATATGGTCAAACTATGTACGTTTGTTTTCATGTACAATTAAAGAACAAAACATATACAGTGGAATCTGTTTAAAGTGAACCCTGAGTATACCGAAAACATGCCTAAATCAGACAATCTTTAAAAGTCCCATCTACTGTAATGTGAACCTGTGTAGAACAAACACCTATCTAAACTGAACAAATTCCTCCCATAGGGGCTAGGTTTAGACAGAATTTACTGTATTAGCGAACGCTAAACTTATTAGAAGTACAACACATATATAGTTTTTTCCATTTTAGTTAATTGAATTATTTTCTAGTTTAGCACAAGGATATAACTTTGCATTAAATGCATTATTCAACATATTGTTGAGGAAAGTATGTACACAATAAACAGCTACAGGCCGATAAGGGATTCCTCCTTGAACTGTTTATTTTCAATCCAAATCTTATAGAGAAAATCAGCTTAGAACGACAAACAGCCCACTGTCACAACCAGTTCAAAGAAATAAGGCATCAAACATGTTAAAACTATACGAAAAATAGATATTGAGTAGATCTCCGGTATATGCAAAATTTAGAAATTTGAAACATTTTAACCACTGATTTTTTTTTTACTCTTAACGATGAGCTTATATCAGACAAACAAACAAATGCTTTAGTATTGGATAACAAAAAAAGCCCAAATGTTAGAAAGTGACACTCTTTTTGTCGACGTCCATTTCCGTTTCTTACAAGAACTGCTAAAGATGGAGGAAATTCGTTGCTATGCTACCAGAGCTCTCAGAACTATCAATTCAAAGACAAATGCATCACGAAAATATGATAAACAATAATCTCTTTCATATGAAAACCTTATGGCATATTGTTTAGAAATGAGTAAGAATATCATTACTAAATCTCATTAAATCTTTATCATGTACATGCTTATTCAAACCAATAATAAAAAAAATGAGTAAGGGACAGTTGTGTAATTTTATAATTTTGCTCACATGATGTACCTTTTGATAAGTACAAGACATTAGGTAAAAGTTGTTTTTAGACCAAAGGTAGTACCGTTCTTCCTATTCTTCCAAGGTTCCCATGGAAACGGGTGGTTTATGAAATATCAAACATTGTTTTAATTCAGCAAAGAATAGCAAAGTTCGGTCGAGCTATTATTAGCTCAGCTATTTATATTTAGAATGATGTCATTGTTTAAATGCCCGGATGTCATGCAAACAAATGTGAACGGAAGCACGATAACACTGATATTATAAACAAAGATTTCGGTAATAAAATGGAACATACAAAAGAGAAACACCAATCCCAGGGTGTTAAGCATTGTTGGGAACATGTAAAAGCGATATACCAGATACAGACATCGTGAATGTATGAAAGATGTGTTTTTTATTCCTTTCCCAAACGGTGGGTCTAATATTGAAAATAATGAAGAATAATAAAGAAAGCAACCCAAAACTACTATTTGTGTTGTTTTATGTGTTATTTATAACAATATTATGCATTTAATAATCATTTTGAATGCAAAAATAATATAAAAAAAAATTAAGAAACATGATACAGTCTAGCAAATAGTATCACGGACACTGTTCTTTTTTTCCCAATCGCGGCGATTTGCATAACTCCGTCATGAGGAAACGAAGCCATAACATACCATTTACATAGTTTTAATTGTTATTCATATGAAAATCTAGTTTTTATAATAATTTTCTGTACTTTATTACAAAAAAAAAATGTCTATTTAAAACGATATATTTGAGCAAATATTATCATTGTATTCTTTTCCCAAACGCGGTGATTTGCAGATCGACATGACGAAAAGAAGCCATAATCTACGTTTTACATAGTTTTAAGTGTTATTTAGATGAACATCTCGACTTAATCATCATTTTGTAACTTGTTCAGAGAGATTTAATAGTCTACTCGATCTAAAAAAAAATCCCGTATCGAAAACAAAGGAAAACGTTGTTTATATCGTTACTTTTCGTTTAATATTACTTATTGGCCATTAATAATAAAATTGTCATTTGAATACGATGACAGACGCCTTTCTCTATAATCTGCCAATCACGCTTTACGATAGTGTCACCTTCTGTCATATTTAACATGTCAAATGAATCGATCCAGGTAAATACATTGTTGACAATGGAAGGGGGTGTTGTCTCGAGGTTATTTACCTCTGAGGTTTATTTCCTGTCGTCTTTAAACCCCTACATTCCAACCATCTCTTTAACTGAACGATTGAGCAACTTTCAAAATCATCGATATTAATGTATGCACCAGGTACATCATCAGGAGAAAGATTTATTTTTTGGAATTCTTGAGTAGACGCCATTTATTTTATCGACTTGTTTATCTGAGGTGAAATCACGTGACATAGTTATGAATAAACATTAGCATTTTGTGACGTATCGACCGAACTTTGCTATTCACAAATGCACTTTCAAAAAAATCTAAATACTGATAATGTTGTACAAATGATGATTTCGTTCTTGTTGAACTAACTCATAAAATGACAATTTTGTGCTTTGGTATTTACTTTCAATGTATACATTACATAGGATAATAACCCTAACCTAGATCTAACGACATTATACGTTATCAGTCTCGAGATGTCATATATCCCGTTTTAAAGGGCAGTGGTTTTGTGAGGCGTCTCGGGATATAGAACATCTCGAGAGTGATAACATTTTTAACAGAATGTTCTAACATTAATAAGTATGTCCTTATTATAGGAAAAACATTGGTATCTTCGGAAAATGATCACAGAGAGCGTTTATTGATTTTCTATATCAAAATTCTACTTGCCACAAGAACATCAGATAATAGTATATGTAGTATCAAGGCTGCATGGAAGCTGTAAATCGAAGGTCAGATGTTTCCACATTCCACTATATGAAACAAATGTGTTGTATTTAGGTTGTTTTGTGATATGTTTTATTATTATATGATTGAACTTTGTCTAGTTTCTAATTGGCTAAAATCAACTTGAAAAGTAATGCGTACGTGCGAGGTCAACCTCAAATGAGCTATAATTAGCTCATAGGTAGTGTGGACTGTAATGTCACCCCAATTTGGGCAAAAATAGAAATATAGATTCTAGAATTCCACGTTCCAATCAAATTTTACGTCTCTCGGCAACATTGACCAATCAGGGGGCGTCTTTCATCCGGGGTTCCTTGACGTCATTCTCTATCAGAGAATGCTTGTTGACGTCTGTACATAAAAAAATAATAAAATGGACAATGAATTGTCGTCTGCACGGTTTGCCACAGTGGACGAGGCTGAATTCAGAAGAATCTTGAAAGAAAAAGATTCCAAAAACACGCGTAGAGCAACAAATGTAGCTGTCAAAATATTCCGGACATATTTAAAAGCTAAAAATATGCTGGAAGCGTTTTTTCCCATGTATAATCATATAATAAAACGATCATTGACTTTGTAATAGGTTGCTACTGGGATTTATCAACCCTCAAAAAGCAATATTCACCTCGCCTTAGGCTCAGTGAATATAACTTTTTTCAGGTTGATAAATCTCTGTGGCAACCTATATCAAAGTCAATAATTGTACATTATTATATGGCTATAGATATTTCTTTTATCTGATTGGCTGACGTCCCTAGAAACGTTCTTTGATAAAACGTTATATTCACCTCACGCGACATAACGCGCGGTGAATATAACATTCCAACGTCTTGCACCATACGAAACCAAAGACAACGTCGTGATGAAAGATCATTTTAAGGGTGAAAGAAACATATAAAATGTGTCATATAATAAAACAATTAATGACTTTCAATTCGGTGGATAGCAGGATTTATTAACCCAAGAATAATATATTTACCTCGGCCCTAAGGGTCCTCGGTAAATATAATATTCTTGGGTTAATAAATCCTTGTATCCACCTCATTAAAAATCATTAATTGTATATTGTAGTAGCAAGAACATGTAACTCACCAATGAATTTATTGTTAGTAAGTTGTATTGGATTTGAATAGTAACGGGATAATCTGGAAGTACTAATTTGTTGTATCCAGCAACAATAGTTGTGTGTAAGTTGTTGGCATCACTGACTGTATACGAGAAAATCCCACAGAAAACATCTGAAATAGTGTTTCAAAAAATTAGATACACTGACAAACTATTGCAGTCAAAAAGTCAAATTATGATACTGATTTGCCTCATTTAGATATATAAAAACAAGCTCGAGTTTCTTATTGATATAATATTTGTTACATTGGGCAATAGTATTTGTTGACTGCATCTACCCCCATTCCACATGACGTAAAATGTACCTCATATACATTTTGTACAGCTAGGTCTGCTTCATACCCTGACCTACACAACATATATGACACTGAGGGCCGGTTAATAACGGAACATTACGATCAAAATTAGGCTTTCAATTTTCACACTGTGGATTGTCCATTTAAGTCTTTCAGCTCCTAAAAATGAAGTATATAACTCTTAATTGATACCATATTCCTGAACTTGTGGTGCCTATCATGTTTTCTTTAAAAGAGGTTGGCTGCTTATAACACGGAAGGTACAGAACCAATGGTTCCTAGTAGCTAAGTTAAGATTATCGCATCATATTTTTACTGTCGTCAGCATGACTCGGTTAACCGTTAAGCAATATCTGTGTCACAAATGAGCAGCGAAATGCTCACAATCCGGTCATTTTGTCATTCATGACTTATTAACGGGTTTGACACAAGAGTAACACAATGGGTGCCACTAAGTTAAGCGGAACTACCAACCCTTCCGGATAACTTGAGTTCATCCCTTGTTTTTCGTCCTTCCTTTTCTTTTGGCCATTGTATTGTCTGTCATTCTTCGGATTACGACTGCTGATTACACGCTTGCTGTCTTCAAACTTGTCGTAATAAACACATTGATTATATCGATGGAATTATTGCTTATTCAAGAAACGAAAAGTATATTTAAAGTAAAACTGGCACGTTGAATTGCTAGTGTAACGAATTCAGAGTAACAATTCTGCTTGGTTTTCTTTAGGTGCCTTTTGAAATGTTTTTCTTGCATTTTCAACAAGATTTGAGTTAGCGCTTATGGTTTCCGCGATGAAAGGGGATGAAAGGAGCCTAAAAGTATCATCATCCAAAAAGGGATAGACACATAGACAACATCGTTGGCACAGGAAACAAGACACTAGGATTTATCCGCCGAAACCGTAAAGACTACATAGAGTAGCATATACAGCCATGGTTAGACCTGCAGTGGAATATGCATGCGCGGTTTGGGATCTATTAAACTAGAAAAGATCAAATCCATAGAACAGGTACAGAAAAGAGCAGTGAGATTTGTACACAAGAACTACACAGACCGAACACAGGCAGCGTCACAAATATGGTAAAATCATTAAAATGGGAAAACCTTGAAGATCGCAAGAAATCAGCTAGACTATGCATGCTATTTAAGGTCCAGCATGAACTTATCGACATAGATAGTCAGCAATATCTGACGCCAAATGACGGCCGGGTCAGTGGTAAAAACCGCTTCTACCAAAAAATATCAAAGACAGACATACAGACAATCCTTCTTCCCTAAGACCACCAGAGACTGGAATCAGCTTCCAGCTAATACAACATCGAAAGACACAGTTGGAGGATTCAGAGCTGCCCTAAAGTCATGTTCTAGAGGAAACTGAACAATAACAGCGTCTACATAGTTTTAATTGTAAATCGGAGACTGTTTTAAACGTAAACAGCATAGAGAGAACTTGCTGTGTTGCCCGAAACTGCGCAAAGTTTTCAAGTGGAACCAAATACATTCGCTTAAAAAATCAATTATTTACTTGAAAGAAGAATAATAAATAATATGCTTCCTTTAATTTTAAGTCAGATTTGTATGAAGTTTGTTTCCTTTAAATTTTTGTGGAAAATATATATCTGGTGTAGTCAACTGAGTTGTTGTATATGTATAGACTTACAAAATAGCAGTGCAAAAAAAGAACAAATGTCCAAACATTTTTGATTCAAGTCAGTTTTGGAAGTTTTTTTTCCTTCTTTTTAGATTCCTTTTGAAAAATCCTCTAAGCGTGTTTCTACAAGAATTTAACTTTCTCTTATGGTTTCTGAGAAAAAAGTGGCCAAAAGGGACCAAAAGGGACCCAAAAGAACTATTTTTTTTACGTTAATTCTGATTTATGTGTTGTTGTTTTTTCCGTTGAATTTCACTACACAAATTCTTCTGGGATATGGCGTGAAATGTGTTGTAGCCTTAGCTTTTTCAAATATAAGAAAGCCTATGTTAATGAACAACTTACTCCCAGAACTGGATATAAATTGGTGCAGAGTTTAAGTGAAGTGCCACTTTCGTAATACTTAACAGAGTACTCTTACAACAAAAGAGACGATTGCATGTACAAAAATACCAGCAGCATTTGCATATGTAATACATATGACTCACTTGATGCGATATTAGAGTTTATGGTACCTATCACGATTTCCTTCATCAAATGCTTCTGCTAACTAGGAAGGTATAGAATCCATGGAGAAAGCTAAATTGAAGTCATCACTTCAAAAGTGTGAAGGTCACCACCATGACTTGGTTAACCGAATAGTCGTGCCACAAATGACCACGGATATATAACAATCTGACTTTTACTACTTACTTATGATAATCACACATATTGTTCTTGCTTTATTACAGTAGTTCGTCAATGCCATCTTGTAATTAAAGATCATGGAAGAGTCACAAACATGAACGGCTGTTACCTGAGTGAACAGAAATTGAGGGATGAGTTGGTTTAAATAAGTTCATGAGTAAGATCCATGGTATATATGGCCTGTATAGAAATATACTATGCTTGTAAGTGGTATTTGCCTAAAAAAACTGGTTGAGAGACTGGACAAATTACCCGAGCCGAAAGTCTCGAAACCAGTATTTTTGGGCAAATACCACTTACAAGCATGATATATTTCTATAATTCCACCAAATATTTTCCTTTGAATCATACAAGGTTTTTACAGTGTTGCAGCTAATGAAATTTACAATATGATCTCTTGGACAACGAGGCTGTATTTTGCAAATGAACGTGATCACATGCATTGTAGCCCTTACAATGTATTTTTTTTTACTTCAAAATTCCTTCAAAAGCGTTTTCAGTTCGTTAATATCCATATTTTCGAAGTCAACATTTCGGTTTTTTGACGAGCAGTAATCACGCAGTAACTTTTGGCAAATTTTGTTGATTTGTTTGTGTTTTTTGAATTAATATTCGTTAAAATATTGAACACATCCTCCTCTGTACCATCGGCAAATCGATTTTCAGCTGCAGAATTACTTGCCGACCTGCCGTCTGCTGATTCGGCCATTATTAAAAAATATCGGTGGTTATCATTACCTGAATATAAGTCCCGATAGCATCGGAATGTAAAATACTACTGTTTTTAATCACGATCTATTTTTAGACATGGTATTTTCCCACCTGCCGTTGTATTTCTGAAAAATACCACGGCACTTAAAATGGCGGGAAAAAAAATACCATGGTGAAGAAAAAATTGGAGAAAATCATATTATTTGCGGAAAAATAGCATAGCTTTTATCCAATGAAAATCCAGCATTTTTATATAAGATGGAATTATAACAGAAATTACATGATTGACAAAAGGGTGTTCTCTTCTACGTCCGCGTTAACCATGGAATAACATGTAGATCTTTATATTAGACCATGACTTAAGCTCCTTCCACTTCCATAGAAGCTTAACAATTATTCTCATGTGATGTCAAAAATCAAGATCTTCACTTCATGTTAGACCATGGTTTGTAAAAGTTCACTATTTTTAAGTTGATTACTGCATAAAAACATCAAAGGAAAAATGCATATTTATGTTACAAGGTACACTGAAAAGTACAGTCGTCAACATATACGTGAAGATTACAATAAACTGTGTTTAAGTTTTTGTTAACTTACAGTCATTTTAGGTATCAGAAATATTTTACAGTAATCATGCGCGTGATATTATACGTTATCAGTCTCGAGATGTTATATATCCCGTTCTAAAGGGCAGTGGTATTGTTAAGCCGAACCGTTTAACAAAGCCACTACCCTTTAAAACGGGATATGATATCTCGAGATTGATAACATTTTTATCTGAATGTTCGTTCTAACATTAATAAGTATGTCCTTATTATAGGAAAAACATAAATACGTGTATCTTTGAAAAAAAGTCACAGAGAGCGATTATTGATTTTCTGTGCGTATGAAATACACAGCACGGCTTTCATGAAGTGTTATAATTAAATTTTTAGCTAATCAAAATTCCACTTGCCAAATGAACTTTAGATTAGAAAGTCTAGGCGATTATTCCGGTAAAATATTAAGAAGAAAAAAAGATATTTAACAGTTAAATGTTTTCCTTTAAATAAAAATAAAAGATGCAATAAAAAAAGAAAATAACTAGATGAATAAAATTGTACATTATTAACATCAAATGCCAAATAGTTTAGTTATTTTCATAAGGAAAACAACATGTGGAACTGCTGTGAAGTCAAGTTTTTTTTTCTAGAATATTCAAGTAACTGAAAGAAACCACGAACAATCAATTAAGTTTCAATGTTTTAATAAAAATAACAAAAAATTGCTTTAACAGTGATAATATACAATTACAAAAATCAAATTTATAAAATCTAGAACTGTTCACTCTTAAATCTTGTTAAACTGTCTTTTTCCTTTCCATAACACCTTGACAAAATTTTGATTAACAATACAATAGAAACTGTCCAGATCAACATAAACATTAAAACTTACCTATCGTAAACAGTTATATAAATTGTTCCTGTAATATCTTGACAGACTATAAAATGTTTTTCCGAGTAACTATTTATAATCAATTGAATAATACTTTAATTGTTAGCATTGATACCACCATCCTAGTATTGTGATTTAGTCCACTTCAAACATTGATACCACCATCCTAGTATTGTGGTTTAGTCCACTTCAAAAATTGATCCGTAATGGAGAGTCTACACGTCAGATTGTATTCTCTTACTTAATACATTTACCATCTCCAAAAGTGTTTTTATTTGATATTTTTAATAATTAGAAAACAACGAATAAATATAAAAAAGATAATTTGTTATTGACATACGTAATTTTGATTCTCGTTTATATTTAGATATGTCAGGTGTCCCAAATATTCACCTATGGTCTCTCCGATTTGTAATACTAGTATGTTGCGCCCGGTTCTTTACCTGATATTCGTATCGCGAGAATATATTTTAAAAGTTTAAAATGTACTCGTCTGTGATGACTATAAATTTTGCAAGATTTGAAATACTTGTATAATGCCTTGTATATATTGATCAATTACCCATTTAAACAAAGTTGATATTTTTGTTAAATAAAGTTACTATGAAGAGTCATATATATTTATCATGTATTATCTAAGGATTGATCGTAATTTTTGTTCGGTTCATGAAGAATTATAACCTCAATCAGGCTGTACATAACCGAACAAATAATTTCGATCAATCTTTATAAATTAATTCAAACTTTTTTTGTTATGATATTGAAAAATATATATATTTTTTTTCAAAATAATCGGAAATAAATTTAAATAACCCCAAAGGTGCCCCATTTAAAGAAAATCACCCGATGACAACGGAACGCGGTGCCTTGAGAACTACGTTTATTTTTATATTCAGCATATACACAAATAACCTGAACTTTTTAAACCTATCAAAACACGTATAAAATGACATGTGACTCTAAAATTATAAAATTATAAAATTATGAAATTAATTTATACTAGTATGATTCCTGTAGACGTGCGGTTTATAAAGTCCAGCAGGGGTTAGATACCCGCTAGTCCAAATATATTGAAAACACATTTTTAAGCCTAAAATGGTAAAAGATTAAAATCAATATATGTAAGAACAAAAGAATAAACTATAGATTCTTAGAAAAAATAATCGACTGTGCGAACAACGTCAAGGGTTGTGGCTACGGTGTTTACCGCCACAATAACTGCCATGATGTGCAGAGTTTAACCATGGGTCAGATGGAATTCAGGAATACACACGAACTACCACGATGGACAGAGCTTAACCATGGGTCCAAAAGAAATCAGGAATACACAATAACTGTCACAATGGACAGACTTTAACCAGGGGTCTAAAGGGAATGAGGAATACATAATAACTGCCATGCTGTGCAGAATTTAACCATAGGTCGGATGGAAATCAGGATTGTACAATACCGGTAACTGTCACGATGTGCAGAGCTTAATCATGGATCCAAAGGGAATGAGGAATACATAATAACTGTCACGATGTGCAGAGATTAACCTAAGGGGGGATGGAAATCAGGAATACACACTAACTACCACGATGGCAAGAGCTTAACCATAGGTCCGAAAGAAATCAGGAAAACACAATAACTGTCACGATGGCAGCCATCGGTATACCTACTAATAATATTATGTATTCGTATCCTCCGAGTTAAATCCCTCGGGTTGACAACTTTCGATGTTCACGTCATATGGAGGCAATAATTGTGTAACGTCTTCCTAAGAAAGCAGTGATTGCATATTGTTACCCTAAGCTTTTGCGTCAGCAGCTGAGCCCTGTTCAGAAAATGATTGTACTGGACAAAAGCTCTAGAATAACGCATGAGTTGTGAAATGTAAACTTCATACGTTGGTGATGCTGGAATATTGCTACTGATGAAATGGAAGTTGACTATTGGAAAAGTGATGTCATCATGTTTGTCGTAAAGGTTTGTTTTTACTCTTCCTCCGTTGTCGATTTCAAGGTGAAGGTCAATGTAAGAAGCTGACATTTCAGTACCAGTAGTATCCTTTACCTCAAGCTCATTTGGATAGTAGCGATGTAGATAATAACCGCATCGAGAATTGTTAAGTGACAAAACATTATCTATATAGCGGAAGCTGGATTTAAAGGTCAGGGCTAATTTTCTATTTTTATTCATGAGAAGCCGTTGAAGGAAGTTTGCCTCTTAAGCATGAAGAAATCAATCAGTGAGTAGCGGAGCACAATTCGCACCCTTTGGAATATCAATCGTTTGTTGAAACACCCGTCCATCAAACAGGCGAAATATGTTGGCGAATAAAAAATCTAATATTTGTGTGATCTCGTCTTGTTTATATTCATTAATAGATTTTGAATGACTTTTGACAAAGCAAGATATGCTTCTACCATTATCACAATACTGATACCTTTGTTCTCCGTTCTCCTTTGAGAAACAGTGCTGAATCAATTCTTTATAATTCTAGATTTTAGTAGCCTATGTGGGATGGTGGTATACAAAGTCAAGAAATCAAATGTTTAATGCCGTTAGAAACATACTACGATCTCAAGTTTTTTGAGTTTATTAATATCCACATTTGATTAACGCAAATTTCTAAAAAGGCAGGTATCATGGTATATATTGAGACCGTCTTGACAGCATGATTTAGATACAAGGTTAACTTTACTTTAAACATACTTTATTGTCAAGTAATTATAGACAGATTAAAGCACAGTGACTTCCTGAACTATATGTTAAAACTATGATACAAAAACATCAAGCATGATGTATGTAAAATGTTTACACACAGTGTCTTCCTGAACTATATATGTTAAAACTCATCATACAAAAACATCAAGCATGATTTATGTAAAAGCTTTACACAGAGTATCTTCTTGAACTATATTTTAAAACTTATAATCCAAAAACATCAAGCATGATTTATGTAAAATGTTTACACACAGTGTCTTCCTGAACTATATTTTAAAACTTATACTAAAAAACATCAAGCATGATTTATGTAAAATGTTTACACACAGCGTCTTCCTGAACTATATTTTAAAAAGTTATTATATAGTAAATAAGGGTAATAACAAAATTACCGAACACCGAGCAATCTTCTAAAGGGAAAGTCAAAACACATAAATCAATAAACAGACAAAATCAGCCAACAACCGGAAAACGGGGAAAACCGCAATGGCCCTGACTTGGTACAAGCATTTCTAAAGAAATGGTGGATTGAATCAGATTTTACAGCGCGAAACCTCTCGCTTTCATTACGGTTCAAAGGTTCCGGTTGTCACTATAACAGAATTTATAACAATACTGGAACAAAATAGGTAAAATAGTAGTCAACACAGTACTAAATTCAGTTAAGAGGGTATCTAATATATACAGTAAAATCAAGCATGATTTATGTAAAATGTTTACACACAGTGTCTATCTGAACTATATCTTAAAACTTATTATACAGTAAAATCAAGCATGATATATATAATCGATTGCTACACAGTGACTTACTGAACTATATATGTTAAAACTGATTACACAAAAACATCAAGCATGATTTATGTAAAATGTTTACACACAGTGTCTTCCTGAACTATATCTTAAAACTTATTATACAGTAAAATCAAGCATGATATAAATAATCGATTGCTACACAGTGACTTACTGAACTATATGTTAAAGCTGATTATACAAAAACATCAAGCATGATTTATGTAAAATTTTTACACACAGTGTCTTCCTGAACTATATTTTAAAACTTATTTTACAGTAAAATCAAGCATGATATAAGTAATCGATTGCTACACAGTGTCTTCCACCGATTTATACAAAGGATAGTGCTTTAAAATCAAGTTTATCTTCGTGGCATTGCTCTGAATTTAAACGCGACTGGTGAATACGTTATACCCAGGATTCCCTTGATTGGAGGAGGTTTCTCATCCTCTGGTGGTAGAAATTCAAATCTCTGTACTAGTGCCGTCATATATAGAAATAGTTCCATTCTTGCTAGAGATTCTCCGAGACACACTCTCCGTCCTGGAATCAATTATAGTATGTAAAGTATTTATCATAAATATGACTTATACAAATCAGAATATTTACAATACAACAGTGTTATTATAATGAAGAATCATATGCCAGCGAAGCTGGCACTTATGTTAGAAATATCGAGAAAAAAAATATATCAGTAGTACTGATGGCCTAAAAATCTTTCATTCACAATAACTACTTCCTGCATCCTTGGATACATGCGTACAATATGGCGGCGGTCATATCATGTCGACTCCGTAAGGACTAGATTCGACCCTAAAAAAAAGTCGTCCCCGATCTATCTTGGCTCAAAAAATGTCGACACTATTTTGAAGCAATGGATGAGCGTGAAATTGGCAGATCATTTTCAGATTCGCGAGCATTCATGGCGTGCATGTTTCATATATCTGAGTTAATATTGTTTAAAACAAATTATTGGACTTCGTCCCAAGTTAAGTAACACCTATTATCATAATTGTAAGTGTTATAATCATGCGCCTTGACATTGTAAGACTTTAATAATTGTAGGTGTTATAATCATAATGATTTAAATATTAGATAATGTGGATTTTGCTTCGCTGGCACTGCAGGTAGCACCTGTCTCATATGACCAAATAATCTTATCCATACTTTTCTAATGTCAAAACTTGTTCTCCTGGTTGTTCCTTCATTTCTGTATGACATTGAATTGATTTGTTGAATGTTCTCGTCCTGAATATATGATTTACATTTAAACTTTAGATAATAAACAAATGGACTTGATTTGATATCTTCGATTTATTTTCAACATGTCAATGTGAGATAGCAAGATTATTTGTGATAAGTAGAGTTAGTGCTATGGATGTTTCACTCCCCTTTCAACGATAGTTCAGCTATATCATGGCGGTCTTCTTTTATTGAACGAGGAAACAATAGTACCTAGAACAAAATCACTTTTCAGCAAGTCACTCACAAACTTGACTCAATAATTGTATATGATATGTACATTGTACAGAGTACATTTCGCCATGTACGAAAATCAAACTCTCACCATTAGTGCAGTAATTACATGACCATATATAATTATATGAGTGTGGGCACATTTCTCGCTTGTGTGGTATATCGTCATCGTCCAACTTCGTCCATCACACGTTTACTACGAGTAAGCTCCAAATAATCATCTATCAATACGAGTAAAGCTAGTAGCACATCACCCCATTCTTCTCATAAATAGAAATAATATTGTGAACCATCATTTTCATAGACTTACTTATATTTTAAAACCTTCATCTGACCAATCAATAAACATGCATCGGTGGTGTAATGGATAGCGTACTCGCCTCGCGTGCGGTAGATCGTGGGTCGAGCCCCGATCGGATCAAACCAAAGACTATGCAATATGTACTTGTTGCTTCTCCGCTAGGCAGACAGCATTAAGAAGAAAGAGCAAATATTGGTTGTCTCGGAATCAGGATAATGCTGCCGAGTGCGTCGACATGTCTATCCGCGGACTGTTGTTTCAGTGAGCTAGTACTATACAAATCCATCTAAGCGTGTTGGTCTAGTACAAAGCGAACCTCATCATAATCATCTCATTGAAAATTAGTATGTTCTCTCGCCATGATATAGCTGAAAAATTGCTGAGGTGGAGTTAAGCAAATATCACTCACCACATCTTATCCTTCTGATAAATAAAAATAACACAGTGAACAATCATTTTCATAAACTGATTTGTTTTTTTAATGCATTCGTTTGTCCATTACGCATGCATCCTACACTTACATAACATGACCTTAGTAAATATAACAAACTGGGATATAATGGTATGATAGATAACTCACACAATGAAAATGTTAGAGCTTTATCCTGTCCACACACCTTCCCATTTGCATCAAGAAAGCGTTCAGGCTTAAAGATATGACTGTCAGGGAACAACTTCTCGTCGTAAACAACAGAATCAAGACTGGGTATTATAACAGAGTTTTTTGGAATTGTATAACCTTTATAGAAAATATCGTTCGTCACGTGATGGGGTACCGAGAATGGAACAACATTTCCTAGACGCAGTGATTCATGCATAACAGCTTCGCAGTATGGAAGATTTGGTTTATCTGACATAGACGGAAGACGTCCATAACCAACAACGTCTTCGATTTCTTTTTCCATCTTCATTTGAATGTCCATATTATTCATCAAATAAACCATTGCCCATCTGATTGTTGTTGCAGTTGTTTCTGTGCCTGCTGAGAACAGATCACTAATTATATGTAATAGCTGTTCTTCTGTAAAGATATATATAGAGACACAATTATAAATAGAATGTCGGCAATATGATATTAACTGAATTATTAATATGAATATTACAAGTCATCGCGCGTGGGCATGCGTAACTTAAAAAGTGTATTTGTTATTAAATCGAATGATTTTTTTGTGTCGCGATATATTTTAATGAATACTAGATCTATATCTTGTACACTGAACTCGATTTATACTACATTATTATTGCTGTCACAAAAGTCAACTCACTCTTATAACTTTCATACTGATTCTTAAACACTGATGATGTCTTAGTGGAGATAAGGACGTACATTGTACTATAAATTGGCATGGTCGTCACAGAAGTCAACTGACTTCCCTAACTTTTATACTGATTCTTACACATTGATGATGTCTTAGTGGAGATAAGGACGTACATTGTACTATAAATTGGCATGGTCGTCACAGAAGTCAACTGACTTCCCCAACTTTTATACTGATTCTTAAACATTGATGATGTCTTAGTGGAGTTAAGGACGTACATTGCTTCCACTAACTTACAGAAGATGACTGATCTGTATTAACATTGTGTTCAATAGCTTACGGAAAATTACTGACCTGTATATATGTTGCTTTCACTAGCCTGTTGTTCTTTTATTTGCACTAAGTATCCATCAATAAAGTCTCGAATATTATTTTCATCAAGAGTTAGTTTATGTTCTTTTATCTCGTTACGAAAAAAATCAAACGTAAGGTCTGCATTTCGCTGAAGTAGGTTTGCATTAAATAGATCACCTGGTAATTTAGCCAAGAAAGGCACAAAATTCAGTGGGCCAGTAGCTGCTGCATTAGTGATATTTTCGCTCAGAAGGCGCAAAAAATGTTTAAACTTCAGATCGTCGTAGTCAAATCTTCGTCCCACGGTAATTGACATGACATTATTAGACATACTGGTTTGTATTATGTCAGATATATCAAATGGCTCTCCTTCATAACTATTTAGTAATGACAAAAATGTTTCTAGTTCTTCCAATATTCTGGATTCAAAGCTACGTTTACCAAATCCAAGATCTCGTAGCGTTGAAAGAGCAAATGTTCTTTGATGTTTCCATGCAGATCCACTGGAACTTACTACACCTGCAACAGAAGACGAATGTTCAAATTAGATACGCTTTGTGTGAAGTTAGTTATATATCTACGCATGTACGCCTAGCTTTCTTTAGTGTCATATGTGCAAATTGTCATCCACTAATTACTAAAATATGCATATGTGTGTATATATATATTTATACATAGTTCCATACCCAGGCGTCAAAGAAACGAAATATGGACTTTGAATGGGTGAAGAGGTGATTACTAAAACATTTATTACATGTACATCTGTTAACCTAATAAATTAAAGATCTATGAGGGGCGCAGCAGGATACAACTGAACCATGTCGACAAGGGAAAATTTAACAAGTGCATTTCTAAAGCGAGTGTGAACACTGTATTTTTCCTGACATCGTAAATTGCTGGACACTACATGTATCATTTGATGTGCACAGTAATATGCTAGACCCATTGTATTTTGGACATTTGTCTTTTTTTACTATTTCAAGTGTTAAGTATGCCTTCCAAATATGATCAATTTCTGTATATAAACTCTATTCCTTTCGAAATAAAATATCAGATTTCGCATGGTCCATTAATAATCCATAAAGATGATCATTTTGCAACCAAAAAAAATGAATTGAAATTGGAAGTTCAAATTTTGGAATTCGGCTTTTGGTGTCCTTATTCGGTTGAGTTTATCCCCGAAACCATAAGAGAGACCCTGGATCGTTTAACTTAACAGATATTTCTTATCGTTTGCGTTTTTCGTTCGTTTCGTTTGCGTGTATCGTTCGTTCATTTTTCGTTTTCCGTTCCTTTGCGTTTCGTGTGTGTAATTTGTTCGTTCGTTTCGTGTATCGTTCGCCAGTTTAAATAGACGAACACACAAAGCGAAATACAAAGGAACGATACACGAAACGAACGATACACGATACACGAAACCAACGCACGCTACGATTTCCAGTTTAAAATAATTACTGCAATTTCAATCTTACTATTACTAAAATTTTTTAATTAAAGTGTAAACAAAATTTTACATATACAAACATGTATTTCCTTTATTTACATGTACCAGTAATTTTGTACAATAAGGAAAAACATATTTAATAAATGCATTTTTTCTATAATTTACTCTAGGACAAATAAACAAGAAATCATCTACATGTATTTACACCCCATGTCTATTGTTAAGTCATATGCTTTCTATCTCTGAAACTGCCTTTCTATGAATTATTTTATTGTTATAAGAACAATAGCCTGTGTTCACAGGGTGTGACAACGGGGGTTTCTGGAAACCCTTGTCTTCACACCCTGTGAGCACGGCCTATTGTGCCTACAAAAATGAAATAATTAATTACCATTCAGCTGAAAACACGAAAACTGGACATTGAAAAACTGAAAAAGAAAACATAAAGATTTTGTTAATGAAGTATAGTCTGAAAAAAAAATCCAAGCAATCGTTAAAAAACTAAATAATAATAAATAATTGGGAAAAAAACTTGGTCGGGAAAGCAAATGTAAAAATAAAATACATTATGTGTTGGCACCCTTTCAAAAGTTCATCATTGGTGGATCTAGGGGGGGGGGGCTCCCCCTTTTTTCGGAAAATTTATTAAAATTATGTGAAAATTGTCGAAAATGAGACTGTTATTACCTGTTTTTTTTTTTATTCTGAAACCCCTTTTTAAATTGTCTGGATCCAAGCCTTTAAAAAACAAAACATAACAAAAAACATTGACCTGTTAAATGCGCACTTATAACTGAACAGTTTATTGGTAGAAAACTATTTTGTCATATTCAACATATAATCTTACTTACTTCATTTAGCAGTTCTGCGTAATATTTGTGACAATATGGTTAATATTCATTTTCTACAAAAAGTTCAGTTTAATATAACACGTCTATCATTCCTGAAGATCCAATGAATACAGGTACATATAGAATAACATCTCTCATTATTAACCAATCAATCTGTTTAATCCTTAATACAACTCAGTCGTTCAATCTATCTTTATAGAAGAGGTACCCAATGGGGAAACCACAAAAATGTATCGATTTATGAAATTTAATGTTTCTGTGTTTATTGTTTTTGTTTTTTATGACATTTTGTAATGAATATTTCGTGTATTTAGAATAACATGGGGAGTAAGTTAGTTATACACTTCGGTATACGGTGTTTCTGGATTAGAAACCCATATACCTCAGTGTATAACTAATACGTAAACAAACGCCTCTGGCAGTTTCACCTGGGAAATACATGCACTGCAAGTGTGAAATGTCAACTCTTACATTTGTAATTTCATTCTAATTAACAATTATATGACCGTTTGAAGACACACACCTCTCGGACAGCTTAACCGAGAAAATAACTGATACACCTATGTCTGGTTGGAATTGTCAATTCAGAATCCGAATAATTATAAATATAAATTCTGTATAATTATGTAAATAGAAAGTCATATTTGGAAGTCAAATATATGAGATTTAAAATTTATTCATAAATATAATTATTAAACACATTGGTAATATAAACTATTAAATATAAATTGTATTATCCTATTACTTTACCGACTAATTTATCATTCATATATATAACTTGCCTATAAAATATAAGATTACAGAAGTTAATCACATCAATTTGCACAAAACTCATTCAAATAATAACACGATACTATTCGTGTATCATGCGTTCATTTTGTGTATCGTTCGTTCGTTTCGTGTATCGTGCGTTGGCTTCGTTTATCGTGCATTTGATTCGTGTATCGTGCGTTCGCTTCGTATATCGTGCGTTTTTCGTGTCGTTCGTGTGAAGCGTTCGTTCGTTTCGTTTGCGTTTTCCGTTCGTTTGTGTTTCGTGCGTGTTGTAAACTTATACGATCCAGGGTGTAGAGAAATTCGGGTAGAGTTACAATACAGAGTTACAATTCCCACAACTAATACCAACTTTTACTTTGCGTGTTAAAAATTCAGAAGGATCGGTCAACTACAACTTACGACATTAAGCCTCGTCAGAGAAAGATTGAAATCTTACCCTTGGGTGTCTGAGATTCTCGATCTTGACCTGTCACCGGTGTTAGATTATATTAGTCTGTTTCGGTCAGCTCGACGGAAAAAGAAAGGTTGATTAAGTACTTAACATTAACCAAATTTAAATAGGCGAAAGTGGACGCTGCAAACAAGAAGTATAAATTAGATCTAAGGCACGGGTATCATCATATACATATGCATTTATCTTCTCAAAAATACCTGGGTTTTTCATGGATAGAAAATAACATAACTAACTATTACACTTTTACTTCCTTGCTATTTGGTCTAAGTTCTGTGTGTTTTATTTATACCAAAATAGTCCGTCCACTTGTAAAATGTTGGAGATCTAAAGGTTTTTTAATAGTTGTATATCAAGATGATGGTTTCGGGTTTGCTGATTCTGAGGAATCGTGTAATTACATTTCTGGAAAATTTTGACAGATTTGTTGTCGGCGGGTTTTCTGCCGAATTATGAAAAAAGTGTGTGGAAGCCTCAAAGGAGTTTATAGTGGTTTGGTTTTGTCTGGAATCTGAACAAAGGTATTTTATTTGTGCCAGATTTATAAATGAACAACATTTTGAAATATTTACAATTGGTAGTTGATAATATTTATCAGCTTACTGCTAGAAAAGTTGCAGCAGTTGTAGGCAAAATAATAGCTCTTTCGCCAGCACTTGGTAATATGTATATGTAGATTGATGACTAGACATGTACATTTCATCATTAACGAACGATCGTCGTGGGATTCAGTTGTTCATGTAGATGATTTTTCTGTAAGAGAGTTACATTTTTTGGTTGTCTTCTTTAAAGTCAACACCAAATTGTGTTATAACAACGATTCAGAGAATTCCAGAGAGGATCGTTTGCACTGACGCAAGTTCTTATGCCGGTGTCGTATAGTAAACCTTCCGCATAGCAAACCTTCCCCCGGAATGTTTACTATATAGTAAACATTCCCCCTCGGAATGTTTGCTATATAGTAAACCTTCCCCCGGATACTTTACTATATAGTAAATATTCCCCCGGGGGAAAATTTATTATATAGCAAACATTCCCCCATCCATAGCCGATCATCCCCCCGGATATTTTGCTATATAGTAAATGTTCCCCCTTAATCCGGATAATTACTATTGATTCGGAATTTAGCACTTTAATCGTGTTAATTTTAATTGTTATATACCATTAATTATATCTGGTTATGATTAAAAGGTAAAAAAAAAAGCACAAATCTATAGTGTCTTGTTGTTAATCGGTTAGGTAGGACGGTTTACTATGCGGAATAAATACTATATAATAAACGTTCCCCCATGGGGGAAGGTTTACTATATAGTATATCTTCCAGGGGATTAATCTACTATGGGGGAAGGTTTACAGTATGACACCGGAGTTTGCTATACTGTACAATTTTCAAATGATATCATCCATAAGATGTGGACAAATGACGAGATTATAAAAAGTTCAACATGGAGAGAGTTGAAGGCTGTGGAGATTACCTTGAAAAAGGGTGTGTTGATATTTTCAATAGCAAATTTGTCAAGCTTTATACCTATAATCAAAATGTAGAAAGAATTTCTGAAGTTAGTAGCATGAAAAAGGATTTGCAATCCTTATAGCCATTGACATTTTTTTATTTTTGCGTACAAAATTATATATGTTTAAAAGTACAGTGGATACCCAGGGAATTAAATACTATAGCAGGTCAATATAGTAAATATTCGACTTCGATGATTGATCGGTAGCAGACAGAATTTTTCATTATTTTAGTAAAATTTGGGAACCATTTACAATTGACAAGTTTGCTAACAGTAACAACAAAAAGTTGCATAGATTTAACTCGCGATTCTTAGATACATTGTCAAGTGGTATTGATGCGTTTGATTTACTTTGATTGGTTTCTAGATAACAATTGGTTTGTTCCCCCTGTATGTATCCTTGATCGTTCATACGATAAAACATATTCAGCTATATGTAAAGTTAGTCGTACCCAAGTAGAAATCGGCTATATTTTGGCCTATGTTGGTTTGTCCGGAAAATTCATTAGTATTGTAAAAGATTATAATGAGTACGAGACTTCATCTAATTTTTTTGTAAGAGGTTCAGCTGATAATTCTGTACTTTCTGAAAACAAATTTATTTCAAATTATTAGGGTTCCATTTAGATGTCAGATATTGAATGATGCGGACGTTGCCGCTATGCTGTTGAAATGCGGACGTTGCCGCTATATTGTTGAAATGCGGACGTTGCCGCTATATTGATGAAATGCGGACGTTGCCGCTATGCTGTTGAAATGCGGACGTTGCCGCTATATTGTTGAAATGCGGACGTTGCCGCTATATTGTAGAAATGGGACGTTGCCGCAAAACTGTTGAAATGCGAACGTTGCCGCTATATTGATGAAATGCGAACGTTGCTTCTATATTGTTGATATGCGGACGTTGCCGCTATATTGTTGATATGGGGACGTTGCCGTTATATTATAGAAAAGCGGACGTTGCCGTTATGTTGTTGAAATGCGGACGTTGTCGCTATATTGTTGAAATGCGGAAGATGCCGCTTTATCGGTAATTTGTTACAGTTTCCTTTGATCTTTACTATCCGATAAATTTAGTAACAACGTTCAGTTGATCACCGACTCGTGATACTAGAAATTATCAGCTGTTGGTCATTTGTCATGCGCCAACATTTGACGTCACGTTAGACCGCACTACGAATAAAAATTCGACAAAAAGTAGTGCACAGTTTTTCATCGAAAAAAAGATATTATAACAAAGCAAAACAAATAAAAAAGATCAAAACACAACAACAAAAATCACAAAGCTGTGTTAAATTGTAATAATACCGATAAAAAAAATATTAGTATTTTTTTTTCGCTCGACAAAAATTATCAGGTCCATATCATATTCGTTCTTCGAGTTCATCTGATATGGACCTGATAATCCTTGTCTTGCGAAAAAAAATACTAATAATTAATATATATTATATAGATTTGTTTTTGCAAGCGGTTTGTACCGCTATTATTATTTATATAATTGTGAGATTTTGTTATGAGTCCTGTATGCTGCGAGATTAATTATCAATAACGTTCATCATGCTTTTTCATTATGTGAAATATGCATGTATTGGATTTGCAAATTATCATATTTTTTTCCAGGCTACTTGAAAGTCTGAGTGGAGGGAAATCCATAATTTATCAAGGGTCCCTGGATTGCACGACATAGCTTTTGGAGTAATGGACATAGTATAAAAGAGCAAGTCTAGTGCGACTAACAGGAAATATGATATTTACTTTAATAAGTTGAAGTCATGGTGTTTACAATTTAAGCTAAGCCACTCGCCTTTCTGACCTTCTGCAGTTTCTATGTATTTGACTAGTTTGATTCAAACGGATGTTTCTGTCGCAGTTCTTAATTCAATTTTTATGTAGTAAAATGGTATCGTAACATATTTTTATTTGAATATCTATGTGTTAATAGGTTAGTGAAAGTAGTTTTGGAAGGAGGACAAAGAATTTTGTCGAAACCTATACTGCTATAGGCCTATAAAGATTGAAAAAAAAAAACAAAAACAAAAACAAACTGGTTACAGCTGACGTCATCGTTAAATTATTTAATTTTTATAAAGGTTGACTCGACTTGTTTAATTCGAGATCTCTTTGTATGTTCGTACTCGCATATGCGGGATTTTTTTTTTTAGATATAAAGAAATTTTCAAATATAAAAATGAATAATTTGCCCTTTATGACACTCATGTAAAAATCTGTATAGAAAGCAGCAAGACTGATTATAAATATCAGTTATTATTACAAAAACATATATTGATACTTGTCCAGTCAAGTTACTGGCACATAATTGTAAGATTGCCGAATTGAGAGCTAATAGCGACGAATACATTTTTCGTTCTCTACAATTTAATAAAAATTTAAACAAAAACACGCTATAGTGGAATAAACAAAACATTATCTTATACTCGGGCAAGAGAACTTCTCTTGAAAGTTTTGGGTTCGATTGGATGTGGTAAAAGTATGTTTGGGTTGCATAGCTTAAGAAGTGGAGGAGCTACACAAGCTGCAAATAACCATGTTTCTGATAGATTGCTTAAAGCTCATGGTCGTTGGCATTCGGAAAACACTAAGGACGGTTATGTACAGGACAGCTTAAAGGCATATTGTCTACCAAAATCGTCATTTTTTCATACCCAAAATTATTGTCGTTTTCCGTACTGATCTTCATAAAATGAAGATTAAACACCGATTTATTGGCGAATACTTTACGAAACGTTGTTTTTTCGATTTAAAAAAGCTGACAATCGTTACTGGAAGCTAATTAATTATGCACTGACCTGAGCGAGGCCAAATCTATTTTTATCTATTTTATGCCAGTAGCCCGGATGCTGCAGCATGAATGTTAAGGTAAGTTTTCATAAAAGTTGAGGAAAAATATATGCCTTTAACTGCTAAGATATCCGTATAAAAAAATCTGGGCTAATATAATATCCTTTCACCTTTTGACTCGACTGTTTTTGTAGGCTCGCCATCCCAAAAGTATATCTGTCTTTGTTATTTAGCCCAGTAAAGAAAAGAAATAATTTATGTTCGGGTGAACATGTGAAATAGAACATAACATTAATAATAAAGCACGTTCGGGGTTAAATGCATACCTGTAATAGATTTGTCCTAAAAGTGCAATAACTGCTGTGTGACTTATAAATTTAGAACATCTTACCTTTGTTGTTAGATAATTGGAACATATAAAATGGCGGCCTGTCTGTTGTCGATTCTGAATGTTTAACTAGTAATTCACGTAGGTTCTCACTTCATTCACAACAACCACCCAGAATATGCCAAGAGACAGACTGTATATATCACCATACTTCTGCCTAAGGTCACAGTACTGCTTGTAAGAAGTCTGTCTGCATTAAGTTATAAAGGTTTCCAATAATAGGTATAATTACTGGACCAGGAGGCAGGTCAAGCGGTCTCCATGACCGAATCCATAGAACAATTAGTAGAATGGAAACACACAGAAATGTGATGTTCAAATAGCTGAAATATAACGGTAAAACCTCCATGTCTTGTGTTTGTTGAGATTTCACACTATCAGCTAAGTTGTGTGTTGTTCAATACAATTTATAAGTGTGACGTTCTAACTTTTAACCTTTGTAGTACGAACAACTCGGTCATTTCGTCAGTCGATATAGATTTTTTTTCAATCGTATTTTACCGAGTGGATAATTATACAAGTTGCAACAAATTATGTTTTCGAAATGGCTATAATAAATAAATAAATTAATAAAAAAAAAAAAAAAAAAAAACACTACACACATAGTTATATGTCATTGATCTATACTCGTACATTCCTTGTGTAATATAAATATGTCTTGCGTAATATGACTGGCCAGCTATACATAAATTTGACAGATTTGTTTCTTAAATTATACTTTTTTAAGCAATAAATTATTTTCCATTAGGTAGGAATCATTGCTCTCGTAGCATGCAAGATCTTTGAAGGGACAATATATATTTGAACGTTGTAAAACATCGGAATATATTTGAACGTTGTAAAACATCGGGGGGTACATATATTGAAAATAGAAAATTCGTAGGTTATTAACGATTTTGTATAAATTATGAACAAAACGTATTATACCGGTATGCTATGTACATTGACCTTTGCATGAAACTTGACAATGCAGCCCACATAATGAGAAAATCTCCTATTAAAACGTTTATTTCTAGAATCAAGTAGGTTATGTGCAAGAAAAGTGTGAAGATACATATACAGTATACATATATTGTCGGAAAATATGGAATTTATTTGTTAGGGTTAGAGTTAGAGTTCTAAGCTTAGGATTAGGGTTTAGAATCAGGGTTAGGGTTATGGTTAGAGTTTATGGTTATATTTTAGGGGTTAGGGTTACGTTTAGGTTTAGGAGTCCGTTAAAAATGTATCCACTTTCGCGAGTTAGAGTATGAAATACGTCAAATAGCTACAAAAGTTGATAAAAACATTAAATGGCTAAATTATGGCTACATTTTTAGGGTAAGTATTAGGTTTAGGGTTTAGTGGTTAGGGTTAGGGGATAGTTGTTAGGGTTAGGGGTAGGTTTTTTTTCCTTCTTCGATTTACGACTTTTGATTACCCCTCTGGTATCTCCAGACTTACCCTACATGTATATACGGTATTTGTGTATTATATGTCATCTTGTATAGTAGCATCATTGTAACCATCTTGTACTACTTTGTCACTCCTTATCTACATTATCTACTTATTAAGATAGTAGCATCATTGTAACCATCATGTACTACTTTGTCACTCCTTATCTACATTATCTACTTATTAAGATAGTAGCATCATTGTAACCATCATGTACTACTTTGTCACTCCTTATCTACATTATCTACTTATTAAGATAGTAGCATCATTGTAACCATC
>MJUT01036074.1:4931-18517 GCA_002080005.1 Gigantidas platifrons | reverse complement strand
ACTAAAAACTAAAGGACTAACAACGATCTACAAAACATACACATAAAACTAAAGATCTAGTAACACGAACACCACTAAAAACTGGGGATTAGCTCAGGTGCTCTAGAATGGTAAGCAGTTACTGTTCCATCAGTAGCACCCGTCATGTTCATCTAGTTATAAACCTGGTAATAAGTCATGAATGAGGAAAGGACCGGGACATGTTTACGACAAATGGAACGTATCCGTGGTCATTAATTTGTGACACAGATCTTCAATAACGGCCAACCAAGTCATGGTGGCGACCGTAAAACTGTCGAAGTGATGACTTCAACTTAACCAAGAGGAACTCTTGGTGCAGTAGCTTCCTTGTTAACAGCAACTCTCTATCAAGGAAATTCTGATAGAAACCACAAGCTCTGGAATATCATATCAGTAATTGTCACCTTTTTTGTCTAGTATTGTATCTTTTTTTATCTAGTCACCCTGACGATATAGACTTGTTTGCTGGGGGAATATCAGAGAGGAAGTCCCCTGGTGCCATCGTTGGACCAACATTTAGATGTATTATTGGACTACAGATTTCAGCATACAAAACAGGCGACGGATTCTTTTATGAGAATAATTTCCCTTTACCTGGTTTTACAAAGGGTACGTATTATCAAATATATCGGGGTACTCTGGTACAGTGGAAGTTAAATTGAAATTATTGTGGCGAAAAGTGATGGAAATAGTACGCGAATACACGGAACCACAGAAGCCGCAATATCATAGTCGTAGGATCGGACAGTGCAGTTTTGTGTATGGAAAATAATCCAGACAAGTAGATGTTCTAAAATATTATTCCACGAAACTTAGTTTTTGACTTGTTCGATGTCGTTGAAATGGAACGAACAGAACTCAACATTTTTTATGTTTGGAAAGCAATAAGGACAATCAGATGTTCTAAAATATTATTGTACGAAAATTAGTTTTTGTTTGGTTTAGTATCGTTGAAATAGAACGAACAGAACTCAACACCTATATGTATGTGATGCACTAAGAGGAAACGTTAAATGGTTTTATATGCAAGAAGTAGCTCCTTCTTGTATCTTTGGAATTTACTATATTCTGAACACAGGGGAAATGTAAAACTAAATTCCAAATGTTCTAAGTATAAGGGAAATGTCTATAGAATAACGACAATTTTTAAGATCGAGAAGTGCATTATAACTAGTATCACAGCGAGTCCGACAGAACAAGCTGAGTTACTAGTGATAATGTGTGCGTTACTATTAAAACTAATTCTCTTTTTTCATTTCTAGCGGAATAACGTATCGGACGTCACACCCACCAATAATTCCCAGTACAGGAATCAATTCGTTGATATCCATTATATCATTTCGTAATGTCAAAGGACAAAGATCATAGTTCTCGATAATCAAAGGCATATTGAAATTTAAAAGGTCATACACATTTTTCTTATTCGCACTGTATAATATTTTTTATAATTTCAATTTCAGATCAATTATATGAAATTAAAATACAAAACTTGTCATCCTTATTTCGTCGCAATTTCAACATAGATAGAATGTCAAGGACTGCCTTCGTTTCTCCAAAAACCGGGTATGTATTTGTTAATTGTACTTATGGTTTGAATCTACTTTGGCGGACCCCGGAAGTCAGATATTGTAATAATCAACACGCATGACCCAAAAACCTTTCATTTCGTTATCATGTAGATATGACAACAAAAGGAATAGGGCTACAGGAGAAGTACTCCGTACATATCTCTATATAAACTGTAAATTGTTTAATTTTGCGAAGATTGGGTGTAAATTTTGCGATTAGTGTTTTCAAATAAAACAATCTTGTAGTGAAAACGTTAGTTTTTCAGTTTAGCACATATATTGTAAATTTAGTGAGTTGTGTTAATTTTGCGCATTTAAGCAAACATAAACGCGAAAATAAGCAATCATATTCCCCGCGTGAACATTTCCAATTGTACAGTATCCAAACATCCGTCATTGACATATGTTACATGGACGTTTGTAGTTTTGTTTGTTTGCTCGCCAGTGTTTATGATCATTATTGCGGACGATACGGTAACTGTAAGTTCATTCATATATGCTGGGCCAACCAAAGAAACAATTTTCGATATATTACGCTAAATGAATAATACAACGTCTGAATTTATTCAGAAAAGCAGAAATGATTGTGTTTGGTGGGATATATTCTATTTGTTTGCTTCACAGTTTGGCAGTTGAATAGGGATACATTTCTTCCAATTAATTATTTTGACTATAAGTATATACAATGAAGGTTAATCCAGAGACGGGTTGTGCGTACTAAATCATATACATTTTGATTTATTAATATTGCGTTATATTGTATTACACCTCTCATGCATTCAAGCAGAAGATAAAGCTAACGTTAATCACCAATCAATCAATAAACAAATAAATAAACATACAATCAGAAGAATACCGATCCGCGTTATGTACGAGATATGATATTCGTACCATTGTAAATTATTTAAGAAGAGTTTGGAGATACCAAAGGGAAATTACAATCCGTAAATCGAAGGACAGAAAACACAATGATCAAAAGGAAAAAGGTCATAAGGACAAACAAAGATCTACAAAACACTACACAAAAAGCTTAAGATCAGGCAACACGAACCACAAGGAAAGGACCGGGAAGTGCTTACGACAATGGAACATATCCGTGGTCATTTATGAGAAGATATTCCTGGCATTTGTTATCTACAGGTAAAATAAATTATAAAATTCAGTACATACAATACAGAGCAGTTATAAAATCGCTGTTCCTTTACTTGATTTTGTGCAATGTTGGATAGTTTCATGTTAATTTACATCTATATCCTTTCTTTCTAATATTTTTTTTTAAATTTCATTCTTACTGTCAGTATGCTTTCAAAGTATATAATGCATTTTTTATATCTTTGCAGAGAACCTCGAATTCAAAGTAGATTATTTCCCAAAGTCGATCTAAGAAATTGGAATAAAAATGACCGGAAAAGACAACCATACAAACACCACTATGTGATTTAATAAAAACATAATATACTACTGTATGAGTATGGCACGTCTGTTTGGTTAGATTTTCGAAGATCACAAATTACCGTGATAAGTTGGTATATAACGTTCAATATTAACAGTGTTTCTCCCATTATTACGGCGCTTTAACCCCGCTGAACCAGTGGTGGAAAAATCTGTAAACCTCTAGAGGATTAAAATGTCTCGTGCCTTTCCCCGCATTAATTTCAATTTTCATAATTTCAAATTTTGAAATAAAGTTCGTGTTAAATAATGGGAGAAACAAATTCTCCTTCAGTTGCCCATGTGGGTTACGATATTTCTCCATTCTCGAGAGTTAAATTTAAAATTCTAACCACTCGCCTGACGGCTTGTGGTTAAGATTTTAAACTTAACTCTCCTGAGTGGAGAAATATCGTAACCCACGGGCAACTGAAGGAGAATCTATGTTTAACGCTACTTTCAACACTATTTCAGTTATATCGTGATGTTTAATATACGATGACTGCATCGTAATCAGAGGCGTAGCTCCCTATACGCAAACACGCAATTGCGTACACATAAAAAAATCAGCTAAACACGAAATATGCGTTTTTTGATGAATAAGGTAATAACAAAATTACTGAGCACCGAGCAATCTTCCAAAGGGAAAGGCAAAACTCATAAGTCAACAAACAGACAAAATCAGTCAACAACCGGATAAATGGGAAAATCGCAGTTGCCCTGACTTGGTACAGACATTTCCAAAGAAATCAAACTTTAAAAATAAGATGACGTTCCATTTGTCGGTCATTATTTCATCAAATCGTAACTTGTTATCGTCCGGGACTGGGTTCACCAAATCTCAATTAAATGAATTATATGAATAATATCTACATTTATTTACAATATTACGATTTATTATGTAAAATAAATTCGTTTATCTTAGGAAACTGATAATGGTATTGCGAGAGTTATCCCGCCTTAACCGAATATTACATATTTGCTATGTCGCGTCACAGGAATGTAGATGTCAAGCTGCGTTTGGAAGAACAATCGAAAAAAATTGTTGGCTCAAACAAAACAGTGTTCATATATATATATATATTACAATATATCTGTCCCACTGGATCTCAAAGTTACTAAGGATACTAGGTTAATACTAAATATTAAATATACGTCTGAAAATTAAACCAAACAGTGTTAGAATTAGATTTTGAAACTGTCAAATTTTTGTTCTTCCCTCGACGGGATTTGAACTCACACCATTGATACACTGCAGCACCATTCGCTTAGCCTTACGTCCAGCGCCCTAGACCACTCGACTACATCCACTCCTTAAAACTAAAGAGCTTCAATAGTCGTAGTGTTACCTTGTCTCGTAAGGTTTTAATCTATCCCTAGATTATATTTGATATTTAGTATTAACCTAGTATCCTGAAATATTGTTGAAATTGGTGTTTAAACAACAAAAATCAATCAAAATAAATCAATCAATTTTTTGTGTTTACCTGTCTCTCCTTATTTTTATTTAATAATAAATAAAATGCGCTCGAATAGAACTATAGAATACTAAACATAAACTCTAGAAATGTCAATAGAGAGAACCGTGTGTACTTGGTCGTTTAATCAATTGTGCATTTCGTTGTAGACTAGGAATTCCAACCACCGTTTCAGCTAGATTAATATTCCAGCCAAGCTTTTTGTCCTATTTATTTATTTATGTTCTTAGTTGCGTGCTGTGATGTCACTACGATTTCCGCATAAAAACGAGTTCGGTTCATTTTTACCCCCAGTTGTTTGGGAGGTATGCTGTCTTATTTGTTATTTGTGTTTGGTTTCGTAGTGCTAGCTAGCTCACTGAAAGAACAGTCCACACTGCTTAACATATATATTGATACATTCGGACACACCCGGACTAGGGAAAAACAGTATTTACTCTTTCTCACCCTTTGGATAAAGTAGTCCGTTAATTTAGTTGAAAACGATTTTTCTATATGGCCTCGGCTCCTGGGTAAGACAAGCTACATGCCCTTATTCCCGCAATTTTGTTTTCCATTGTTGAATTAAGCTATCGATTTATAGATATGCATCCGTGTCTTGGCAGTATTTTAAATGTATTTCACAATAAAATACAATGTATTTTATAAATATATGATTTATATGCTACTACAACAGCGATAAATACTTGTAAAATGGTTATTTGACGTTCGTCAAAGGGAGGTAATTTTTTTATTTACGTTAGTTACTAACAAGGGAGAGCACTCTATATTTTCTCAAAGTAAACAAATATTGACACGATAGAAAGAGATGAGAAAAAGAGTCAAACACCGTAAAAGGTGCTTGATTTTTTTTTACTGTAGAATCTATCACAAGTTGTTAACTGTATAATTTTGAACCCTTTTAAAGTAGTAAAATTAACGTTTTGTTTTATTTTATTACGTGGCGTGGCATTTTGGTCCTGTGATGCGGTTCGCAAATTAATGCGCCAAACTACACAAAATGTAAACAAACATTGACACGCTAGAAAGGGGTGAGAAAAAGAGTCAAACGCCGTGAAAGGTGCAAGATAGTAAAATCTGTGACACCCTCGGGTAAGATTTAAATCGTATCCGACTCGGACAAGAGTCGTCCGATACGATTTAAGTCTTACCCTCGGGAGTCGCAGATTTTACTATCTTGCACCACCTCTCCTGGTGTTAGACCCTATATTTCTCTTTAAAACCACCGATGCCGAGTTGAGAAGCAGCAACTACCAATATTAGTCTTATATAAATTATATATTAATAGCATTCAACAAAGGATTCAAGATCAGGCTAAACAGAATATGAATAACCTGATTAATGAGTGTGAAAAGTTGAAGTTTTTTCGAAAAATTCATAAAAGTCGTGAAAGACCCCCATACATTGATATCTGTAAATTAAAATCAGATAGATCTTTGCTGAGCAAATTTCGACTTAGTGCTCATTCTCTAGTCATTGAAAAAGATCGTCACTCAAATATAGAGAGACAGAATCGTGTCTGCCTGTCATGTGATACAGGAGAAGTTGAGAACGAATATCATTTCTTTTCAACTTGTCTACATTATATATCTTTAGGAAAAACAAAAGGTTAAGATTAAAATAGTTAACTCAAATATTTCATTAAGACACATGTCTTTACTTTTTAATAGTAGTTTGCCGGTCACTCTTAAAATTACAGTCAACTTTTTAAATGATTGTTTCTTAATGAGAAAGGCCATTTAGAAACTGTGGCTATTTTAATATAGCACTAAATACCACGGTAATTCCATGAGTCTGTTATTCTGTATTGTTTCTGTTTATGCCATAACCATTTATTGTAAATGTGTTCTTGCAAATAACATATTGTCTATTGTCTATATATATATATATATAGACAATATTTTATTTGCAAGAACACATTTACAATAAATGGTTATGGCATAAACTGAAACACACATATATATATATAATCGTTTGCACTGTAACCATTACACCATTCACTTTTTGACATGACATGCAAATATAATTAATAAAATTGTATTTCTATCTCAGTATTAACCCGTTATTTTATTTTTAAATATTTTCCCGCTTTAAATAAACATAACTTTTAAAGCCAATACCACTATTCCTGTTCAGATAAAATTTCATAATTCTCTTTTAAAGAAATCCTTTTGAAAAAAGTTGACAACTGAAAACTTCGTAGTATTAAGTATTATATATACATACCATGGATCTTACGAATTAACTAGTTGAAACCAACGAATCCGAAGGATGGGTTGGTTTAAATAATAAGTTCATGAGTAAGATCCATGGTATATATGTTTTGTAACAGAAATTACATGATGACGTCAAAATCATGGAATAACATCAAGATCTGACGTCAAAATCATGGAATAACATCAAGATATTCATGTTAGACCATGGTTTGTAAAAGTTAACTATTTTTAAGTTGATTACTGCATAAAAACATCAAAGGAAAAATGCGTATTTATGTTGCAATACAATACAACAAGATAACAAATGATAAGCTAGATTTCATATTCTACTTATTTATTTACTTATCTCATTGCAACAAATTGTGTGTGCCAATGTTTAGCGGACAAATACTTGTATTTTTGTTTTCTAATTTTTTACTAAATATTTGGGGGAAATCTATATTAACCTGGACGTACCATGCATTTCGTATTGCAGTTTTTTGTGGTATTTACATCTATCAGTTTAAATACATATACCGGTAAATAAACCAATAAAATTAACATTAGTTGATTCTTGTGTCTTTTTCCCTTTGACGATGCACCAGGGGTTCGCGAAGGGGAAAAAAGTGACAAGTTACAACAAACATCTAGTCTATCGCCGACGAAAAGAAATACAACTGACATCTAATTTTAATTAGATTGAGAATAAATATGCTCTGATCAATTTATTATATTTCAGTCATTTTTAATAAGGAAATTTTCAATAATTACATTTTCGAGGGCAAAAAGACGTGAGGAAAAAACTTTATTTGTGATAAATAAATCCCCAAATCACAATTCCTTTAAAATTTATGTTTCAGGTGAATTATTTTAAAAAATTGAGTCAAGCAATGAAACCCAAAAAACAAATATCAGCTCTGTGTTAAATTAAACCAATAAGACCAAATGCACGTACGCTCCAAATATAGTTAATATAAAGACATTATACTGTATGCTGTTATCTTGTATTTTATCAAACAACGTATTATCATGGTCATCAAAATGTACCTGTTCAAAGATATGTACATCTAATCACATGTCATCTGATGCTTGTGATCACAACAATACGATCAGTTGCTGATAACAGGAGCTATTGCAGTTTTTTGTGTTATTTACATCTATCAGTTAATTTAAGGTGAGAGGAGAACATCCTAAAAACAAAAGTAAGTATATATCATATTGTAAAACGTATCATATGTCTTCTATGTGTTCTGTAATTTAAGGTGAGAAGAGAACATCCTAAAAATAGAAGTAAGTATATATCATATTGTAAAACGTATCATAGGTCTTCTATGTGTTCTGTAATTTAAGGTGAGAAGAGAACATCCTAAAAATAGAAGTGAGTATATATCATATTGTAAAACGTATCATAGGTCTTCTATGTGTTCTGTAACTTAAGATGAGAAGAGAACATCCTAAAAACAGAAGTAAGTATATATTATTTTGTAAAACATATCATAGGTCTTCTATGTGTTCTGTAATTTGAGGTGAGAGGAGAACATCCTAAAAACAGAAGTAAGTATATATTATATTGTAAAACATATCATAGGTCTTCTATGTGTTCTGTAATTTGAGGTGAGAAGAGAACATCCTCAAAACAGAAGTAAGTATATATTATATTGTAAAACGTATTATATGTCTTCTATGTGTTCTGTAATGTAAGGTGAGAAGAGAACATCCTCAAAACAGAAGAAAGTATATATTATATTGTAAAACGTATCATATGTCTTCTATGTGTTCTGTAATGTAAGGTGAGAAGAGAACATCCTAAAAACAGAAGAATGTATATATTATATTGTAAAACGTATCATATGTCTTCTATGTGTTCTGTAATTTAAGGTGAGAAGAGAACATCCTCAAAACAGAAGAAAGTATATATTATATTGTAAAACGTATCATAGGTCTTCTATGTGTTCTGTATTTTGAGGTGAGAGGTATGTGTTCGTTGTGTTGATATTTTGTAGCATTGTTGACTATCACTGTTTAATCTTTCTGTTTAAATCATGTTTTAACTTACACTGATAATGATAATTATCACGACTAGAAGATCATAATTGTTGGAAGTATGCATATCAAAAGATAGAAATATTTGGATATTTGGTTGTTTCTTGTTCACCGGAAGTATTATTTCTTTGCTATATTAAATGATTCTTCTGTTCATGGTTTTGGAGAGGGAAACCACAAGATTCGTGCTCGAACTTCTCAGAAGAAAGACTTGAACATGTAGCAAAGTTTGGCATGTATTATATAAAGCAGAGATTTTTCTTTTAACAAGTTCAAAATACAAATCTGCACATTACCCCAAAGATGATATCACAACATACATGTATGAAGATGTATTATAGCTTACCTACATGTACATGCCATACATTTTGTGTATATAACATTACACGGCTACTCCGTTATGGAACTTTAGGAGTATATGAAGAGAACCTGGCTTCTCCGCTGCGGGATACAACACCTCTAAAAGCGGTTTCATCTAGTTGTACAGGGGAAAAATGAGCGACTCGTGTATGCATAATGCCGCGTTCATTGTACTTGAAAGACTACGTGGTGCAGCTTCTAATGAACAACAATTTGTTGGGTGTAGTTGGTGAGTTTCTTGATTGTTGTTTAAGGGTTTTACACTGATGACATTTTGTGAGTATTTATTGAGGGTTAAATTTGTAGTCAATGTACTGATGACTTTCTAGGGTATTTATTGAGGGTTTTATTTGTGTACAATGTATACTCATGACATCTTGTGAGTATTTATTTGACAGTTTATTTAGTCGACAAACTACTAATGATTTTTTGTGAGTATTTATTGAGGGTTTAATTTGTAATTAATGTACTGATGACCCCTCGCCGCAATTATGCGCATACTTCGATTTGCTCTAGCTACGCCCCTGCTTTTAGTGTCTGTTGTCATATAAGTATCACTTTTTGTCTATTGTCAATGTTAGATTGTTGTCATAAAGGTATCACTTTTTGTCCGTTGTTCGGTTAATAAAACGATTATGGCCATCTTAGTAGGTAAACATCCAGAATTGTCAACTTGTGAGGGTTGTTTTCCCTTGGGCTAAAGGCCTCGGGAAAAAAACCATCACAAGTTGACAATTCTGGATGTCCACCTCCTAAGAAGGTCATTATTGTATATTGTCTTGGCAACAGAATCAACTGCAATAATTGTATTTCCCTCGTGACATATACCAGTGGGCTGTGCGAAGTTGCTGTCACATCCTAATCCATCTTCGTTTCCATGATATCCATTTCCCGCTAAGGTAGTGACACTGATATTATGGGCTGAAATGCCTGTGTCGCCAAAAAACTTTAGACTTTGGCTGCCAATGTCAGAAAATACAATTCCATGTTCGACAGCAACAACTCCATGCGGATATTAACTGTTTTCAGCATTAGGTTCAAGGATAGCTTCAACAGTGTTTGTATTCAAATCCAAACGTAGGATTCCCGACATATGTATACAGTATTTAGCTTAGTTCTGTTTTGTTGTATATGATATATTGATGATTGTTCAATGTTTGGACTTAAAATCAATAAAATTATTATTATTATTATTATTATTATTATTATTATTATTATGCCCCGACACATAGAGTGAATTAGCTTTGTATGTTAATCCATAACAGTCTGTTATCAAAGGCACAGACACTGTTAGTATTTCTTGTCCGTGTAGCTCATAACCTTCAAATGTTAGCCTTTTCTCAACTTTTATCTGATGCACACATTTTTGTTCTGACTTTCTTAAATTCTTGTTTCTTAAATGATCATTTTCATCATTTGTCCCTTTCCCCTTCCTCCTGACAAGGAAAAGTAAATCTCTTAAGTTATGTATTCACATTTGTTTTTAGGGGGATCAGTTTTCTCCCATTTTACAAATTTCTCCTCTCCCACTTCCCGCCCCTCTGTCTCCCACCTCCCTTCCCTCCTTCTCCCACCTCCAACCCCCTTTTCTCCCACCTCTCTTTTTCCTGTCCGCACCCTCCTTTATATACGGGTTTGACTATATTTCTTGACTTCAGTTTTGATAAAAGGATTCTATGTAATTATGTGTTATCTACACTCTGAAGTATAAGGCAAAATAATAAACAAAACGCAAATATCAATTTGTCGACAGCCCGCCGTACGTGATGGACGCCGGAATTGTTATTAACAGAAAAATGTTATGTTACATGTCACTTGTAATCAATTCAAAATGTACACATCCAACATTTCAAACAAAGCTATATATTGCATAATTATAATTCTGTCACAGACGGGTAAGGCCGTCCAGGAAAAACCAAAGTAATTTGGAGACCTGTATCAGATGACAATGCTCGAACCCATCTCTGGACAATCAGGTGTCGGACTTCACCTTAAAAAAAAATTGCAAGAAAGATGCAAATAGTAAATAATGTAAGACTAACATACAGACATATTTTTCGTTGTTACACGTATGCACGACGGCTAGAAAGTGAAGAGAACCAAACGAACACACCTAAATTCACAACCGCAAGACAATGTCCTCATTGATCAATTTCGATCATTACCGTATGCATATTCATTAGTATCAAACCGACAATACAATATTTTCCCGCTATACTTCGAACCGCGGGAAAATATTAAAATTTCTGCTCTAACAACTATTTTTGTTGAATTTCTCGTAGTAATGATTAATTGCGTTAATTAGATTAGAAGAATCACTTAATAAGAGTCTTATATATATTGATTTTGTGAAGAGATAAATCAAGGGATATATTAGTATTCATACTTCCGAGACGTCAATCAGACTAAAATAGCCGACCAATCAGCGCGCCGCATTTTTAATGAGATCAGGTGATGTAAACAGTCCGCCATCTTTGTCCCACAAACAAAATGAGTTGTGTATTTGTGGGAACGTATAAATAAAATTGATACCCAACATCCATGTTTTCCATCATCATTAAGAAATAACCACATCCGACTTTTACCCCTTATTTAGGGGTTTTAAATTTAATCTTCATTTTATATTTTAAGCTATTTCTCATAAATAAAATTGACACCCAACATCCATGTTTTCCATCATCATAAGAAATAGCCACATTCGACTTTTACCCCTACATATCCAGAACTCATGGGTAGTTTGCTCATTTGCATATTCAAGATGGCGGTTTCTTTAAGCCAGAAATGTTCACAAAGATTTCTTAAAGAAATATTTTGTTCGGGGGTGCGGGATTTTTCTGAGGTGAAATATTTGACTTTACACCGGTAGAAACAAGCACAGCAAAGTTTAGCTAGATGTACAAATTATTCGCGGTTCCCACACTATTTTAAAAACAAGGCATATTTCTGTGAATTCTATTTCCATATCTTTTCACTATTCAACTTGCCTTTCTTCCATATTTTCATATCTTTTCACTATTCAACTTGGATTTCTTCCATATTTTCCCTATCTTTTCACTATTCAACTTACATTTCTTCTGTATTTTCCAAATCTTTTCACTGTCTGCTCTGTTGCTATTTATATTTTCCAATGACCATAGGCTAGACTACTAATGCCATCTGTTACTCCTTCTACATCTCTCGTAAAAACTGAATTAATCTTGGATAGACTGGGGTATATAACTAAATATCGGCGTACGCTATCTGTTTCTCCCCGGGAAAGATATGACTTCTTAGTCTCAATATGTCCGGTGTCTCTTGTTTTATGTCGATGACTAAATAGCCGTGGGGTTGAGCAGTGGCTGCAGTGTAGTCTTCCAAAAAGTATTTCGTCCTTTGGAGATACATTTGATGCGCCAAGGCCATGATCTGTGATACGTCTCTCGGATTTTTGAAGACGACCATGTAATGGGCATTGAGACTTATGGTTCTATGGTGTTTACCTCGATGAAACAGATTCTGAACGATGTACATGACGCTGATGTTTCTGTAGTGACTCTTCTTCGTAAACAGAGAAGATACTCTTTGATCCGTTTCGTCCATTAAATCATCTAGGATGATTAAATGTTTATCTCTTGGATCTAAATTATCCAAGTCCGGCAATCCTTGTTGAAAGTCCACTCCATTTACGGTTCCGTATAATGTCTGGTATTCTCCATAACACCACAAGATGCGATTCGGTATTGGGGTCATCATATGTTTGATATTGTGTACGAATCGCCTGACAAAGACGGATTTTCCACTTCCGGTTGGTCCCGAGATCACGCTGGTAAATGGATGGACCCATGGCATGAACTGATCGGGATCGTATCCGTCCGGAACCCAAAATAAAAACGGATTATTGGTTTTCAAAATATAATAGGGTTCTTCTTCATTAGTCTGGTGTTGTAATGATGACAACTCTGGACCACGCAGTGGAGGAGGAGTATAGTCGTAGCCAGTTTCCTTCGGAGGAGGAGGAGGAGGAGCATAATGGTAGCCAGTTTCCTTCGGAGGAAGAGGAGGAGGAGGAGTATAATCGTAGCCTGTTTCCTTCGGAGGAGGAGGAGTATAGTCGTAGCCTGTTTCCTTCGGAGAAGGGATAAATTTCATGTTTTCATGTCTGCTGTTAAAATGTCGTTTCATATTGTCTCTTCTGGTAAATCTCATTTCACACTCTGGACATGTTGAAGACATCTCGTAAAACACGTCTTTGCTCTTTGAGGGTTTGGATAAGAATGATTGGATTGTAATGTACACTAAATATATTCGACGTGGGCGTATTTAAAACAAACTTTTTGTCAAGGCCACTCTGCATTTATCCAGGCTTGTGACTGGCTCTATATAGAGGCTGCATTAACCTTTTTTTTCTTTTTTTATATTTCATTTCTTTTTATTATTTTTTCCTTTTTTTTTCTTTTTTTTTTTTCATAACAATATATTATAACAATATGTCAATAACTTTTGAAGAAATA
>MJUT01036044.1:191693-205815 GCA_002080005.1 Gigantidas platifrons | reverse complement strand
AAAAGCATCCGGAACTCCTCGCGCCTTTCCCCAAGTGAAAAAACAAATGTGTTTTTCTCTTTGAGAAAGGCGCGAGGAGTTCCGGATGGGTAAAAAGAACTAAAGAGTTCATCTAAGGGAAGTAACTCTGCTTAGCAAAAATAATACATGCGTTCAAAAAAATATTTCTGTATGAATACGCGAATTTTTAATTAAACATTAGGACAATTTAAATAAAAAACACATTAAAGAATGTTTTCGTGGTCGTTTAGTTCGCGTATATTATGATTTTAATTTTTTCCCGTCAAATCATAAAGTTAATTCCCCGCTTGTAGCCCCTTAATAAACGTCAGTGTTAGTGTAACACCCATATACGCATATGGTAATATCTTATGAATATGCATCAAAAACATTCGGAACTGTATTTGACTTTATATATATGTAGGAGCCCGTAATGTAAGCACACCTGAAATTTTTATTTACCGCCATTTTTGGCAACAACTTCCAGGTAAAATACGGAGTTACTTGCCCTTTGTTTTACCGTTCCTAGTCTTAGTTTATAACAATTTTATTTGCTCATAGAGACAAAAAGGATAAGACACAAGTTTTACCAATTTATGAAGTCTACTCCTTGGAATTACATAATAAATATAACACATATACATATGAAAAAGAGCATGCACATTAATGAAGGTATACCAGTAACAATTTCACATGTAAAAGAGAACAGAAAAACAGTGAAAAAAGGGGGGAAAAGAAGTTAAGTGTGTACACGATGATCATGCTGGGTATATTAATAACTTTATACAATGAGGAATCTTTTAGATCTTCTAATAAACTTGTAAACTTCTTTAAAAATTAAACAGTTATCTTCATAAGATAGATTTGTGTTACCTGTAGTAAGTGAAGCAAGATCGATTTTCATTCTAAATCGATTTCCACAAATTAACAGATCCCTCCTAATATCGGTGTATCTACTACATTCAAAGAAGAAATGAAGCGCATCTTCTCGAGGAACACCACAAGCACAATTTGGACTAGATACTATATTTGATTTAAATAAATCGTTGTTCAAGAAAGAAGCTGGACATCGAAGTTGCGTTAATATCACATTTAACTTCCGTCGACCATACATGAAGTGTTTGGGAACAATATTTATTTCATTTGCATTGTTTAGTAACGCACGTTTGAATTTTAATTGGGTGTCAAGATTACTGACAGGGTTCTCAAGTTTATCCCATTCAGAAGAAGGAAGGAATGAATGACGAATTCGTCGAAGAAAGTCTACAAAAGGGGACTATTAGATCGCTGCCATTACGTAATAGGTAGATTGTTGTACTTTGAATAGTGGGGGGAATCAAATCATGCAGATATTGCGGTGCAAGACCGTTGTATATCTTATAAAACAATTGAAGTTTTCTTCTGTGACGCCTACTATATAATGGTTCCCAGCCAGTTTCGAAATATAAAGAATCAGTCTTTGTAAATATGGGCAATCCAGTTACAATTCTGACAGCTTCTAGCTGTAATTTTTCTAATTTGTTTGAATGGCACGTACCACAGTTGTCCCAAACTTCACACGCGTATTCAAAGATTGGACGAATATAAACCAAATACATTTTTTCTAAGTTTTGTCTATTCATTTTAAATTTTAATTTCTTAATACTCCTAAATGTTTACTTATAGTTTTAGCAATATTTTCTACGTGCTCGCTCCACTGCGTCACGAGATAATGTTACACCTAAATGCTTATGACTGGAGGTATTAGATATTAATTTACCATTGAATGAGAAATTTAAATTATTGGGTATTTGCACATTTGAACAGATCATAATTTCAGTTTTGTCTGGATTAAATGACATGAGCCATTGTCCAGACCAAGTACTAAGTTTATTTAGGTCATGATTTATAACTAATTCCAAAGTATCAAGACTGGAGCTTGAATACCCCAAGGATGTAGCATCAGCAAATATCCTAGTTAAAGAAAGAAGTTGTTCACCAATATCGTTTATATAAATAAGGATTAATAGGGGCTAAGCACAGACCCTTGGGGTACCCCAGCAAAACATTAGACAATGATGACGACGAATCTCTGATGACCACTTTTTGTTTTCTTTCATAAAGATAATTTTTAAACCACGATAGTAAATTTCCTGTTATTCCATATGATTTCATTTTATGTATAAGTCCATTATGCCATACCTTTTCAAAAGCTTTTGAAAAATCACAAAATACAAAACAACTAAATTCTTTATTTTCTAGTTAATTTAAAATAGTGTTATATAATTCAATTAATTGATGAACAGTTGAGTGCTTGGGTAAAAAGCCCGATTGGTATTCGTAAATAAGCTTGTTACTATGAAGATGATTGTAGACATGTTTATAAACTACCCTCTCCATAACTTTTCCTACACAGCTTATAAGGGATATGGGTCGGTAATTAGATGGTAAAGAGGAATCTCCGTTTTTTAATATTGCGATTACATGAGCTAATTTCCATGTGGATGGATATTTACCTTGGGCCAAAGATTTATTAAATATAATTTTAAGTGGTTTTGCTATTTTTTTTTGTGATATTTTTAACATCTTATGACTGATACGGTCAGGGCCGGACGCTTTTTTTTATCAAGAGTATGCAGTATGTCTTCTATTTCATTCTCTCGTATTTGAATATCAATAATAATATTATCTGTTCTATTCTCAAATTCGGGAAGATCTTTATTTTCTTCGTTCAATTTAGATATTAAAGGAGACATGACACGATTTTCAATTTTCATGAAAAACTGATTAAATATATTATAAACACACTTTCAAATATGTCTCCAACCCTTATTTATACAAATAAAGTAGATACCGCCTATTTTTAGTCAATTTTTGTCGGCAATATGCAAATTTTCCCGTACTTTTTGTCAGACAGCTGATCGCTTACATACAATACTCACTGAAAACTTGCATTTTACGCTTATTCGAGAAGAAAATATCGACACACAATAGTGATGGTTTATTGTGCAGCGTTTGGGTGTAGCAACGAAGCGCAAAAGGGAAACGGCATCAGTTTGTTCACCTTTCCAAAAGACATTCACATGAGGAAGGCGTGGACACATTACTGCAGAAGGTGGGATTTCGTTCCGAAATCAGGTCACAGATTATGTTCAGTGCATTTTCCAACAACTGCTATGCTATTGACCCTCAGACACCTTTGCAAATATCGGTATGGCTGCATCGTTTAAACGACGTTTGAAGCCAGGTGCTATACCAGATGTGCCTCTTCTACCTGACAACGACATCAAAGATGGCGAGAGGCTGACCATTCCCAGCAGACGTGGTGCCTTCGAGAAACGCAGAAAAGCTGAGGTAACTAGTTTTACATATTTATTTATCATTTTATATATGTCGTGATTTTATTTGCCTCATTATAATTTAAATGTTTCATTAGTTTCGACATACATACATTTTTGTATATATTTATAGCAAGTGCAAATATGTGCGCACACAGGTGTGAAGCACACGCTACAGGTGTACACGCCATGGCGTCATGACAGGTGTAGCTCATCAACTGATATGCGCAGACAGAATGCATGACCGATTTCACCTGTACACCAATACACAACCCGATCCGTCAACAACAGTTACAGGTTAATAATTAGAACGACTTGCGCACCTGTACACTGTAAACGATATTTACTGGCAGTTGTGTATCTATAAGAACTATAATGATCCAGGGGTCGGAAGTTGAATAATATATGTAAATATATAGGCCCATGCCTAAAATAAAGTGTATGAATTTTATAATTTAGTCATTCCAAGCTAGGAATGACCATGGCCATATCCAAAACCTGCATTTTGTTTTGTCATACAATGAAATTGATTTTAACAATATTAACAGATAATATTTTACCAATTTGTACACTTCATGTAATTACTCAAGGGCATGAACCATTTACTAGCAATGATGGATATATTGGATATTAAATGTATGAATGAGAATGTGCTTTTAAAATTATTTAAGGAAAAAATAAATCCAACAGTTATGTTTTTTATATATAAATCATTATGTGCATGACAAAGTATAACAACAACTTTTACCCAGATGCGATTTTTTTAAAGGGAATTTGGTATCAGAATTTTTTTCTAAAAAAAACCCAAACCAAGTCCTTAGAACCATGCCAGAATTTCTGGCCCATCTTCACCATAATGACCAGGTGACCAAATTAGTGACGGAGTTGCCGACAGAGGCTATAGTTTATCAATATAATGATTCACAGGGAACCAAGAGATTCTCAGCTTTTTAATGACAATTAAACAAATCTTGAAAAATCATTATAAATGAAACCAAGCAAATATTTCAGTGAAACAGTATTATCGCACTTGTATGTTAGATTTGAGAAGTATTAGAAATGCAGTACAATGAGTACATGTAGAGTTGAAAAATATGATGTTGAACAAAATACTATTCATTGGTACCTACAGTGTATTTTATGCAATTTTATTTAGGATTATTTTTCCTTGATTTACAGATTGAGTGTTGCTGCCCTGCACTATAACGAGAATTGCGAAAGACAGCAAGCCATAGCAAATAATGGAGAGCAGTATTTCAGTACTTCCTATCCCAAAACCAAAAAAAGGGACAGTAGCAGTTGCTAAACCAAGGAAAACTCCACCAACCTTTGGTAATTACATAAATTATATATATTGTACTTTTGATGGTGTAAACAATTTTGTCTATGTTTATCACTGGAATTTAATAGAATTTTCATATTGGTAATCACTAGAGAATCAGATAATTTAGCAGTGCTCAGTGCACTTTTATATTTATCAACTGCAGAATGTAACTTTTAGTTTAATTTGTGTGATGACAAAACTTCAAATGTCAATTTTATTCCAAGAAATGATATGTGCACGTTACCAGATTAATTGCTTGCAGAACCACAATCACAAGATGACAACATTCTTCTCTACCTGAAAAGGTATTTATTAGGTAGTTATAATTATAAATGTGCTTTTTTACTTCAGATTATGTAATGCTGATCAAACAAGCCCTAGTGGAGAGACGTGAAGGGGAATGTACCTCCTATTCTGCTGCACAAGAAGACTTAGTCGTAGTTAATAACCACCTTCCAGTCAATGTCACAACAACGTTCACACCGTTCAGGAAAGACGACCTAATCCAGAGACACCGATCAAGATTCAACAGACAATAAATCAGCATTTACTCAGTGGCATCATAGAAAATTTAACAGACATTTTATGTTCCTGCTTTCCTGACCGTTGAAATGTTGAAACAATTTGCAGTATTGAAAGTTTAAAAATATGTGTAAATTAAACTTTTTAGTATTGGAGAAAAATATAACAATAACAACAATGAATTGTCAAATTAAAGACTTCTTAGTCTATTACAAAACTTTTTAATATTTCTTTTTCAATTTAATGTCCAATTCATACAACTGCATATTTGAAACCACACTATTCTGCTGATGGAAATGTCTCTCTGATTTTCCTGACCACACAAGCTGGTAAAATTTTCCTGTTATATCTACCCAGTCTGTTCCATATCCACTGAACAAATCTTCGATATGCCATAAATCTGTATCTCCTGCTAAAAAAAGAAGCAAATTAGAAAATCAATTTACTCTATAAGATCGTAACCATGATCGTGGCGGAATGCATGATACAAAGCGTCTGTATGGGCTTATCGTATTTATCCTAATATAAGCCCCTGTCCTAATAGATGCCCCCTCAACTTTTTGGCATTGAAATAAATTGAAATCAGTAATTTTCTTTTAACCCCAAAAGAGGTAAAACAAGTTTATTGCCTTTTAAATTGGTGGTTGAAATTTATCTTTCCATTTCGTTGTGCGTTGTTTAGTTTTCATGTTAAACTTATGGGTTATATGCCCAAAAATTGAACGCAGACACTGATTTTGAGACACGGAAGCGATTGTTCATACCAAAATATTAACTTCAGGTATAGCTTAACTAACCTCGATTACCGATCTCGGACTTTGTAAATCAAGAGTCTGTTATAACCCCACTTTTCTCAGGAAAGTGATATGCCCCCTGGGCTTATTTTAGGATAAATATGGTATTCAGTTACAATAATTGAAATAAGCCAGTTTAAATTATGAAGCAATCTGGTACATGTATTTTTGGATTGTTTTATTGTATATAGATTATTCCATTATCTCCATATAATATTTGTATATATTCTTATTAACTCTGTGTATAATTCAAATGTATATTTATGTTATTTGTTTCTATATTATAATTTACTTGCACAGTAAACTGTTGCATAATAAATGATGTCAGTCTGCAAGATTTTTATTTCAATAGTTATTACTCAGAAAAGATGGTGACTTCTGGAACATACAAGTTTGTTTATCGCTGAGGTATTATTTGTTGTTTCTGAGCATGTCTGTCAAAACCGTCATGAATCCAAGTCAAATCATAATTGACTCAACGACTCCTACTTCATTATCTAATCATAAGGTTTCAAAAGGCTACGGGCTGTTGAGTGGGGCAGATTTTGGTTTACTTGTGTTGTTTGTTTGCTGTTTCACTGATCTCTTTATATTCATACATTAATTTGAACTGTATTACCACGAATCTTAAATGTCTCAATACACAAGGAGATGAATATACATTTGTATATATATATATATATATATATACACCATTTTGTAGTGCATGTACCACAGTACTAGATGTGTCGTGTTGCTGTTTTGTAGGAAAAAAAATTATGGTAATGATTCAAGTGGATACCTACTCATTAATTGCCTCGTTGTCATCAAAAGGAGCAACATTTTCCATGCACTCGTACATGCTGACGTATAGCACATGTCTGTTAAGGCAGTTGGCTATGAAAATATCGTGTTCTGTGATACACTGTAAATCATCTGGCTGCATGTGGAAGCTGGCTGCAGATAAACCAGCACAACAAATACATTCTTTAGTTGTTGTCATTGGTTCACAGTTACCACACTCACACCTAAAAATATTTAAAATTCATATTTAGTACATAATAAGTAAATAAAATTAAATGAATACATTTTATATTTGGCAGTTAACTACTTATGCTTGAATTATAGGGGTTAATGCCAATTTTCATCACCAAGGTACAATCTCGTGCTGATGGCGGTCATCTTTTTTGTTTGACATTGAAGTATATTGTACCACAACAAAGCTAATGACCACAAACCTCATGACCCACAGCAGTGTTTGCAATTCGTACAAAATGTGAGCCAGCTCTGAACATAGATTTTACATTTAATCGCTATATAGCCAAGCAAATATTTGTCAAACTTAGCCAGTCGGGCCCAAAAGTTACCAGTCTCGGGGAGGCGGAGAGGTTGGTATTTTAAACTATGTCCACAGGTAGGCCGAGTTTTTGGCGGCTACCTATACCACTTGGTCACAAAATCCTCTCGGTTTTGATAATTTTTTGGTAAAAGAAGCTGTGTGGTTGAATTTAATCTTTGATTACCATGCCTTTTTAATTTGATTGGAATTGCAAATTGTACTTCAGAAAAAAATAACATATTTTTTTTTTTTTTTTTAAATAAAACCATCAGTAATATGTACAAGAGATTGCAATATTTTAATGTAAAGAGGTTATCCCCTTTTACACCTATCCAAATGAGATGAACATGAGGAGGACTCTACCAGTCTAAGGGAAAGAAATGATATTTTAATGGAACAAAATACCATTTATTGTCATATAAAGCGAAAGTGGCAAACAGAAAACCTGTTTATTATAGATAGATTAAAAGACACAAACGTATTTTGAGCCGGAAATGTGTGCAAAATTGAGCAGAATAATTTTCAAAACCGGGTTCTCGACAAGGCTCCTCTTTTCATGTCTGGACTCGACAAAACAATTTTTTCGCGATCTAATGTTTTTGAAAGGTAAATTGGAAAAAAAAACCTATGTATTAAATCAGTCCATTTTTGGGTCCAAGTAAATAGGAAAACACAACACACGTACGAGTCAGTGTTTACTAGCCTATCTAGAGTCTGAGAGATGTCGTCGATATCAGAACTTTCAGATGTTGAATTTTGCACTTCCTCGTGATTTTCTACGTTCACCAAAGGTTCAAACTGATACGGTTGGATGTCTAATGTAGTTGAAACATCGGGTATATCACTGTCACTGCTGTCCATTGTAATAATATTGTGATTTTTGAAACACTCGATCGTAAGCAAAACTGAATCGCCCTTGAGCCATGAAAAGAACTTATGACGTCATCAAGTCACGTGACCTCCAACCTAGTTACAATTCAAGGCCAACTCACGCGGTGATTTTCAAAGACCTAGCCCAAGCTAATTTGTAGTTATTTGTCGGAAATGTCTTTGGGAAAGTGTTTTTATAGTAGTTTTGAATAACATATAGTCGATTTTTGAGTTTTTTGAAAATCGTGTCATGTTTCCTTTAAAGTGAACTATTTATTCAATAATTCACATTTGTCTGAGTCGTCATATACAATATCGTCAAAATGTTTATCATTAATTGTGTTTTGGATTGGTGGAATAGAATTGTTCCCCTTGTTTGATTTTATTAACATTTTCATTATTTTCCAATAAGTTTTAGAATTTGAATTATCGAGTAAAAAATTGTCTATGTTACTGTATTTTCAAAATTTTCCCTAGCTATTTTTTTCATATTGTTTACTTTATTTCTTTGTTTTTTTTTAATTTCGTTATATCACTTACTCTATTGTGTTTTAAAACCTTTTTTCGTATTCGATCACGAATTCTAATTTCCTTTCTTAATGTATTGTAGAGCCAAAGTTTGTCTTTTTCTCGTATTATTATTTCCTTAGTAGGTATGCAATCCTTAGCTATTTCTAAAAACGTTTTAGTAAATTCATTGCACATATCATCGACATCATCAAAATTTCCTATCTTATCATTCCAATCAATTTCATTTATATTTTTGTCAAACTTTTCTATGTCTATTTTGTCATATTTCCAAATTTCTCTTTTAAATGTAGTTGAAATTCCCTTGGGACAATCAATATATGCAACGGCTGCATCATGATCGCTAATAGTTCGTGGTATATTTATAACATCAGAATAAATAGAATTAAGACTATCACTCAAAATAATCGGATCTAACAAAGTGCTAGAATTTTCAGTAAGTCTGGTTGGTTTATCAATAACATTTTTAAAAACAAATGTATTCATAATATCTACAAGAGTGTTATTGTTTACACAAAATAAGTTTGAATTCAAGTCCCCGACTAGCACGATATTTTCGTTGAACTGAGTGGCCAACTCGATTGCATACATTAATCTGTTCCAGAACAGTCACTAATTTATCTGTTGTTCTATGATATTCAAATAAAATTAAATGCATGTATTGTGCAAAATAAGCTAGTGGTTTCAGAGACATTGCTCATCATATTACATGTAGGTGTACATTGTGTGTAAAACAAACCTTGAAATATTTTCTACAGTAATTCTAAAATACACTTATGCTTGTGTATAAAAAATACAACTCAAATTTTAAATGTAAATGCAGGTACCAGTCAGTTAAAAAATAACTTCGGTTTATTATAAAGTTCAATATTTAGGACGCTCGAAGCGATAATCGATGTAACCTCTGTGTATCCTCGATAATCGTAAGTTCGTTACCCTCAGCTGTTTAGCCAGGAACAATTTTGCATACCCATACCAGAAGTTAATTTGACTCTTTGTTAACATTCTCTAGATATTTGCACATATATTTATACCCTTAATTATTAAATAACTCGGACAAGAATAGGACCAGCATCTATATCCGTAACGTGATCTATTTCCGAAATGAGAGCGGCCATGCTTGGAAGTTCGTGACCCTGATGTACCGCCTTATTATGCACACATGCACAAACAATCTGACAATATATTAGGCCACGTATATTGTATTTTTATGTTCGGCAATTGCGTATTACAGTACGATGAAAACAACAAGGATTATAATATTAAGAAAGAAATAAAATTGCATGGTGAGTTTTAGTGGTGGAGGAAGCCGGAGATAACCACAGACCATAGGCAAGTATTCTGATCACTTATGGCTGTGAGTTGTAAATAAAAGACAAAGATAACATTTGTGTATGATAGATTAGTAAGACTAAGGGATATCAACATAGAAATTTTTATATAATGGCCTTAAATATATTCTTTTTGATAATTTTTACTTGTTATTTCATTGCGAAATCACTCATGAAAATAACGTTTTATAGCTAAGAAACATATCGACAAAAAAGAGCAAAAAAAAAAGAAATTCCTTTGGCCTTAAAAAGACAAATGTCTTCATGTGACCTTCAAGCAGATGGTAACTCATCATTCGGAATGTCAACAGACCGACTGAAGGGATTTCCCAAGGAATTCTCCGAACATCTAGTTAAGAAAGAAAAAGTAATAATGAAATCAACCATTTTTCACAAAATTAAAAAAAAAAACCTGCAATAACTTACCTGTTTCTGTTCCATTTTCATTCAAAAGTGGCATATGCTTTGGGAAACGTCAGCGTTACTTGCACGTTGCAGAAGGTAAATATTTATTCATGACGTCACGAGCTAAAGTGAAAACACCAAATGTCACGAACTTAGAATCGACGATACATAACTAATGCACTGTATGTTTGCATTAATTGTATAATTTTACTCTTATGACTTATTCTATCAATAAAAAGGGTATAAACTTACTCCGTGAGGGGCCAACATCTTAAATTCTAAATTTGTGACTGATTAGATATGTCGGCGGTTAGCCGGTGCTGCCATTACAATCTAAAAACAACATGCGTAGCGGTGCAGGTGAAAATATATCCGGAAACAGTGTAAAAATACATCCGGGGCAGCACACTCCTCTCCTGATTTCCCACTGAAATCACTTAACAAACAAAATTTCTAACTTGAAAAATGAGATACAAAGCAAAATGAAGAGTAATTCAATCAATAGAAAATGTTAAAATGGATTCATTCAAACAAATAAGTTCGACTTAACAGTTTGACTTGTAAATATGCAAAAATGTTACACTGATAGCAAAGGTACAACTTCACAAATAGGCCTAATGTAAGACTTTCGATTTTTGCCAACACGAATTTGGACTTTGCGGACACAATGATCTATGCTCAGAAATGCTTGTTCAACGATAGCCATGGGCCAACATGTTCTTTTCGATTCATAGTCATTCAGAAGAACTATGTCACCTTCTTTTATGTTTTCACACGGAGTAATCCATTTGCGTCGTTGTTGTAAGGTTGACAAATACTGTTCACGCCACTTTCTCCAGAATTCCTGTGCACCTGTTTCCACTGAGACTTATATACATCTTTTGTATCCAACGATGGCAACGACTCGGGAAGACTTCTAGTTTTCTGCGTTAGTATAGTATTTGGAGTCAGAATATCTGCATCATCGGGGTCAGTTGAGACGGATACCAATGGCCTTGAAATAACAACAGAACAAACATCAGGCATAAACGTTGTCAACACTTCATGAGTGAATTCTTTGGCATTGTTGCGCAACAGCATACTGTCCAAGATTTTTCTTGATATACCAATCATTCTTTCCCATGCACCCCGAAGTGGGATGCATGGGGAGGATTGAAGATACATGTGATTTGATTGTTGCTTAAGAAACTTTGAATGTTTTTGTCTTCAACACAGAGTTCATTCCAAGCTCATCGATCACTCCAACAAAATTGGTTCCCCTGTCGCTTCTAAACTGGCGCACAGGTCCTCTGATAGATAAAAACCTCCTCAAAGCATTAATAAATGATGAACTACTGAGTTATTCCACAACTTCAATATGCATAGCTCTGACTACAAGACAGGTGAAAAGTATGGCCCATCTTTTGTGGTTAGCTTGACCACCTCTTGTTCGTCTAACTACAACGTTCCAAGGGCCGTACGTATGGACTCCCACAAATGTAAATGGTGGGCTAGGTGTGATCCTGTCCTCCGGTAAATCAGGCATAACTTGGACTCCAAAGTGCCCTCGAAGTTTTTTTTGCATGTTACGCAGTTATGAATACAAGTCCCTATCTTACGCTTACTGCTAATGATCCAGTATCCCGCAGAACGAATCTTGCCTTCGGTAATAAGGCGGCCCTGGTAGTAAACTGACTAAGAGGACTGCAATGTGATGTTTCTTAGGAATGAGTATTGGATTCTTGTCCAAATTCAGAACACAAGTTTATTTCCTTTCTTTAAACGTCCACCAACACGGTGATAACGAGCTGATCGAACTTTCTAGTGACACATTTCTCCCCTCCATGAGCGCATTAATTTCCTTTGAGAAAGACTCAAGCTGAACTTGTTTAATTATGAATGTCTCTGCATCTCTAAGTTCCTCGCTAATGAGAGAACACATATGCCATCCTTTACACTGACCGCTTGGTTGTTCAAATGACTTGACAATATGCTTAAGTCGTGCTACTGTTTGAATAAGATTTTTCCATGTAGAAAATGTCTAAATTATCTCTTTTAATTAAGAACTGATTTTCTGTTCAGTGAAAGTAGTTTTACGCGCCACTATCAAAGGTCTGAATTCCTTATCGGTGCCCGGATCAATCATAGGAAAGCTATGCTGCTCATAGTCAGAAGGATTAATATTTTGGTCCATAGGAAAAGATGGTCCTAAGAGCCATTCACTTTTACCAGTGGCACATGCTGAGACAGATCTGGTTGTTATGTCAGCCGGGTTGTATTCTGACGGAACGTATATCCATTTTCTAGGATTTGTTGACTGACGTATGATAAGGGTAATAACAAAATTACCGAACACAGAGCAATCTTCCAAATTCTATTTCTTACATAGATGTAGAAACGTCTTTGTCCATTATTGATATAACCTAAGACTATCTTACTATCTGTATACATGAATGTAGCCTCAATATCAAAAGTTAAGTGTCTGAGCTCTAAGTCCTTAAGGTGGACACCTAAAATCGCATCACATAACTCCAATCTGAGAATGGTATGCCCATGGGTTGGGGCAACTTTAGCTTTGCCGTGAACAAAGCTTACTTGAAAAGATCAATTAACATCATAGAGTTTTAGGTAACCAATCGCACCAATTGCATCCTTGGACGCATCTGAAAATATATGTAATTCTCGAAGGGTAATGTTGTTCAATATGTACAATCTAATTTTGCTTGGTTAGAAGAGAAGCAGCAGCTACCAATTTCGTAATCTTTAGTTTTACCCAATAGGAGATAGATAACACGATCTACATATACCGTACTTGATGCGAGCACATTAATCATTAATACACTGAGGGGCTTAGTTTGGTATATGACGTTTAGCGCTATTTTCAACAATATTTGAATCATATCGTGGCGGACAGTTTTATTGGTGGAGAAAACTAGAGTACTCGGAGAAAACCAGGCGGGTTGTTGTAACCTTATAGAACCTATTCTACCTAATACCGTTTATGATTTAATGTCTGAAACAAAACATGTATTACAAAGAGCGATTCCTTTGATCTAAACAGTGCTTTTTTGTTTCGTTTGTTTGTTTNNNTTTTTTTTTTTTTTTTTTTTTTTTTTTTTTTTTTTTTTTTTTGTTTTTTTTTTTTTACATATTTTCTCATTACAGTTATTCGCGTACGTCACGCTATGAAATAAAACATTAAAATAATCTTCCATGTATAAGTTGTATAGGTCAATTTTTATTTGAATAATTTACATAAATCGGAAAAAAATTCTTGTAACATGTTTCAGGATGCAATACAAACAAAAAACAATCTTTTGTATTTTAATGGACATATCTTTTGCTATCCTTTATTAATTTAATAACTTTTGAATCACAAAAACAAAACATAATAAGCGTTGTTTGGTAATATAAAATGGGGATGTTTTGGTGTAATCATTTCTGTTTTTTTTAAAATGTGGGAGTATTTTTGGTAAAAATAACGGGTGTTTTGGTCAAATGGTTTTTATTTTTGGAAAAAGTCGAGGCGATTATGTAAAATGATTGGGGTGTTTTTTTGTTTTTTTTTTGTTAGTAAGGTGTGCGTTGTGCGGTGTTGTTTGTATTTTGGCTCCCACATTTATTGCGCTTTAAACATTGCATGATTTTATGAGAATCGGACAATGGTAAAACTTAAGCAAAATAAACAAAATTGAAATTAAAATTGAATAATTTTTTTTTTTTTTTTTTTTTTT
>MJUT01036044.1:153598-173036 GCA_002080005.1 Gigantidas platifrons | reverse complement strand
TTTTTTTTTTTTTTTTTGCTTGACAGTTTCAAAAAGCTTGGCCCCCAAATTTTCGGTCTCTTTTGATATAATCATTTTGACTTTAAGATACCAACACATTGCTTCTCAAACATTTGTATATAATCTTTTTAATTGGCTAGGAATTCACACGTGGATTTGGAAAACTAATGAATGAAAACAAATCTGAATATTTACACGTGTTATTACCGGTATGACAAAAGGTCACGGCAATGTGTATTTCAAATCTTATATTGTTTTTGTTTTTATTAGATGAGCAGACAGGACGGTTTTTTACTTTGTGTAAAACAATCTGGGACAATATTACTGAACGTGAGTACATTATCATTTTGTCAGTGTTTTATCGTAATGTCTATTCAACACTTTAAGAAATATCTCTCTAAATATCAGTACTGAATATACCACAAACTTTCACTAATCACCCTCTTCATACTGATATGCCAATCTCGGAAGGATATGTAAAACGCGGAAAAAGCACGCTAACAACAACAGGAAGGGTATTTTCTTTCCATCACTTCGCAACAATAAGTTATCACTTTGACAAAATATTTACACCCAACGCTTTAGAAATGACTTTGCTTTCCAATGATGTAAATTGCACGCGAATGACTGGACATTCTTGAAGTTATCGGCTGTTGAACGTGAAATTGACAATATTTTTTGTGAAATTTCAAGTTTGATGACAGAAAACATCAAATTCATCCCATTTTATTTCCAAATCAATATCTGTATGCAATGCCCAATCATTTGCCGATCATCTATTAAAATCTCATAATCTGAAAGATTCTCCTTTCCGAGCAGTTGGAGTTTTGAAAGGCACGATCATTGAAAAATTGAAATGGACACCGCGGCGAAAAAAAAAATGCATGGACATGTTGAACTCGGAGTACAGGATTGTTGAACGCGGAGTAGGTACTTAAATCGGTCATTATCAGCATCAAAAGATCTGGGTTTTTTTGCTAGAAAAGAACCTCAAGTAATTTGTATTTTAAGGATGAAATACTAGATATGTGTTTATTGGCCAAAGTACATAAATACTATAGGCATATACATGTAGTTATATTACATTCCAGATAATACTATATTAAGTATATACATAAGCAGAAGAGTATGCAGAAACAATTAAATTATCTCTAAGTTTAAATTATCTAAATAAAAAGTTTCCAAGGTTACATAACTCTCTAATGTTGTCTGAACCTAATAGTTGTATAAATTTATACATTGAAGTTTTTTTCCAATAATATGGCTTAATCAAATAATTTCTAAAACCTTGAAATGTTTTACATTTGAGTACAAAATGAAACTCATCTTCAATATCATCACCACAAAAAATACATAGTCTGTTAAGTCTTGTAATACCTGTAAATCTTCCACTTTCTATGGCTAAATTGTGACTACTTAATCTTAACTTTGTGATACAATTTCTATATAATTCTGGAATACCTTTTGCTAGATAATATTGTAAGCAAAAATTATCAACAATATATTGATAATTGCAACATTTAACAGAGTTTTATAGCCATTGTTTAATAGTAGCAAAATAAATATCACATAATCCACTATCATTAATCATATGGATTAGGCACAGCCTACAGGCGAGCATCGCATCTACGCATAGACATGTACATGGACAAATAGTAGTTTTGGGTTCTTGTCTTCATTATTCTTGATTATTTTTCGTTGTTCTTCAATTCGACTTGCCCAGTTAATTATATTGCAAAGGAGATATTTTGGGCCGAGATATATCGGGGATGACATTTTTTTAGGGCCGAGATGTATCGGGGACGACTTTTTTTAGGGGCGAAACAAGAAGGTCAAACGATTGTCCATTTTTTAAATAAATTAATCGCTTCATGTAAAGAAGCTGTATGGTTTCCTTTCTAATTTTTCTTTGTTATTTTTAAACTGGATAGTTATTTTTTATTCAAATTAATAGGCTATTTCCTTTACTTCACTCCGATTGTCCATTCTATGCCGAAACTTAGAATCCATTTCCGATTGGTATTGATCATATATTGATTCATCTCCTTACACACATGTTGCTGTTTAGCTCGCATCTTGCGATGCTCGCTATAATTCTGGTAATACCAAATGTCACCTAATCCAATATGAAATAATTAATTCTTAATAAAATACAACCAATTAGTTTTGTTTTTTCGACAACCCTCAAGTTCAACAAATAGATATTCATAACAATTCCTTAACGTACAATTCTGACTTTTCAATAGTTTGAACCAATATCTGAAAATTCTACATTTTCTATGATAAATTAAAGGGAATCTCCCAAATTCATAATATACCATCACATTGTTTGTAGAAGATTTTACATGAAGAATATTCTTTAAATAGTTAAGATGGACTCTCTCTATAGCAGGTGCCTTGTGGGCCTCCCATACTTTCACAGCCGTAACTCAAAATACTGTTTATGTTCCAATTCGTAAACTCAAACGAACATAAATAATTTATAAATAAGACACTAACTCATGTTATGGGAGCAGCTCGCCTAGACGAGTGCAGTAAAGTTTAATAATAATATAAAAAAACATCTATTTTGTTTTTACTATACAAGGGTGAGTGGGTGACTTTACTGCACAAAGGTTGAGCTTCGATTGACAAGAGAAGCACAAGAGGTGAAGCGGGTAAACTATTACCACGTAAAGGAATCCGTGAATCACGTATAATGAATAATAACTTATTTACATACCGGTTCTACTTGTCTATAATTACATGTATTTATAAATAAATACACGTGTTCAATCAAAAACATAAACATGACCACGTGCAAGTATTTATAAATACATTTATGTTCTAATTCGTAAACTCAAACGAACATAAATCATTTATAAATAAGACACTAACTCATGTTATGGGAACAGCTCGCCTAGACGAGTCAGCAAAGTTTCGAACAAAACAACGTATGGGCATGTTTTATATACCAAGTTTTTGTGTAACAGAAAGTCTTTGCGACAAATTCTCCTTTACATAGCCGTCCTTAGCTTTCTCGCTTTTCCAGCGACCGTGTTTCTTAAAAATTCTGTCTTCGACTTGGGCCGCAGCTGCGGCTGTAGCGCCGCCTGACCGTAAACTATGGAGGCCAAATTTTGTTTTGTCTAGACCTATATGATCAACTGTATTAAGCAAAATCTCACGTGCTGAACAATAAGATAATTTTCCTGAGTTACGAAGTTTGTAAGTGTTCGTACTTTTACAAAATAATAATCCTCTAAAAATGTAATCAGTACTATTTGAAGGAATATGTGCCAGAGGTAAATACCGCTTGAGCATATTAATAGGACAAGTCATGGTACCAGTACATGAAATAATAACATTTTTGTCCTCTCTGTAGACATCTGTCTTATTTTGCCCAATAACTATTTTGACATAATTGTCATAAATGTAGTATTATCTCTTTTAATGTTAGATAACTCTGCAAATCGTAAAAAACCAGAAAAACTCAAAAGACACGTACAAGCAGTTCTCACGTCTTTCAAATTGCTCTTTTCGTGACCGTATAAATACACAATACTTTTTAACATATGTAAATGGCTCTTTTTTTAGATATAGAGTGATGTATTGTTCTCAAAGCGCCTTCCTTTGCCGCCATAACTAACTCAGATTTACAAGGGACTGCACACCCAGATAGTTTATGCATCCAGTAATGGCATAAAATACTTCATTTATCTTACTACTAGATTTTGCAGTTTCTGTCAAGTGTACAAAATATAAAGCTACATGAAAATCTGAAGCTGGTAATGATTGTAAACTATGAGATACACACCATTTAGTCCATGTGTCAAAAGCATACTTATAGCTCTTTCTGGTGTTAATAGCCTTAGACGCCAAGCACACACTAGGAAGTTTATTAACCAAGGGCTGAAGACTTTCATTCCTGCTGGTAAAGCGATTCAACCAAGGTTCAGTGCTAAAAACAGCTGAAAAACGTAAATAAGCATAAAGAACGATTAAAACAAATATATCTAACGCGTCAGTTGAGTTCTTGGAAAAAAATAACTTTAATGCAATCACACAGCCATGTCAACTCAGTATTCTACAAAATACTGGGACCATGCTGCAACTTCACGGTAGCCACGTCTACTACAATACCCTTCTGGTACTAGGACCATGCTACCCAACAGAAAAAGCGTTCAAGCTTTTATTCTTACAGCCAACACTGGCGACGTAAATCTATCAGAACCAAACAAAGAGTTCTTATTAGAGCCTTGTATAAAAATCCCTTCAGGATTACTAAGCTCAATAACATCTGTAATGTAATCTTGATATACCAAATTCTGTCTGAAAATCATAGGCCAAAACGGAGACGAACTCCACCTAGGAACGATCAGCGTTCCTTCAGCTTTACAAGCCAATATGTGTTTTATGACACGTAATACAGAATATAACGGGGGAACCAACCAATTATTTTCCCCTGCCCAGTCCTGGGTAAAAGCATTTATAGCTTCTGTGTTAATATTCCAAAATAAGGAGTTATATCTAGGTAGTTTGGTATTAGATTTGTTAGCGAAACGGTCTACCGTAAGAGGACCCCACAAATCCTTCATGAATGTAAAAAAACACGTCCGAAACACCCCAATCTTCCCAGTCTATCATCTTGCTGATATAATCAGCTAAAATATTTTCCGAACGAGGAATCCACTGTATATCTACGGAAATACCTCTTTTGGTACAGGTCGAAAAGATTGATCTTGCTAAACTATGTAGTTCAGTCTTCATGCTACCCGATTTAACAATAGAAATACAGTTTTGGTTGTCTGTTAACCATTTCACAGTTTTGCCCTTTAAACGATTTTGTAAAACTTTTAAGGCCTGCTCGATTGCCTTCATTTCACGCCAGGCAGAACTTTTACAGGCTTCAGTATTATCCCACATCTGATGAAATACCTTTTAATCTAATTCTACTGTGTATGCTCCACAAGCAACAGAGCTTGCATAGGAAAAGACAATAACAGACGATTTACTGTATGAATCTAATCTTTTGGTGTTTAACGAGTTGATATTCTTTGACCAGAAAATCAATTCATTACATATCTCATCTTTATAACCAGTGACCAACCTAGAATCCCATGATGACCTACTTTCTATACAAATATAACAATACCTGGTCATTAATATTGTGATGTTACCTAAAACAGGTGACATTGAGATACACACTGAGCTAGTTTTCTAGCAGTGACAGTTGCAAAACTTTTGATTGTTTCTTCAATTGAAACCCTCAAGTCAATTATTCTTCTATTTGGAATTGTTTTACTAAATTCAGGGGCGTTCCATAAAATACCTAACCATTCCAACTCACTAACTGGAGTAAAAATTTATTTTTTTCTCATTAATCAGAAAACCTGCTTTAGTCAAACCATCTTTAATAAACTGAGAATCATTTATGCAATGTTCAAAATTTTGGGCCATACCAAACCCATCATCCAAATACATAGCAATTTTGATTGAATTTTTACGCCAATATTTGACCATTTCTCTCAAGCATTTCGACAAAATGAAGGGGGCGGTGGAAAGGCCAAAAGGAAGAACTGTAAAGCAAAAATATTTACCTCTCCATGAAAATCCCAAAAAGGTGTGTTGCTGCGGACAAATGTCAATATGGTGATTGCCACTTTTCAAATCAAACTTAAATACTGAACAGTTCTTAGTAAAATAATGGATAGCAACTTTCCAGTCTTCGAATTTAAACCTGTCTTTGCGCACGTACAAAACACTTAAATCAAGAATCAGTCTCAGTTTACCGGATTTATTACTAGCTACACCGAGGGGATTGGTGACAAAATGTTTAAATGGTACTTCTTTAACCGCACCTGATTCAACCAGTTCTGCAACAGCTTCATCAACAAAAGAGTGATTAATGAATGCAGAATTATTGTTCATTAAATTCATGGAAGGCGGACTATTTAAAAATGGAATAACATAACCACCTTTAATGATATTCAAAATAAAATCACTGGCGCCTATTCTTTCCCAAAATTGTTTGTGTTTCGCTAAGTTACTTTTAACACCATGAAAAATACCAGTCTTTTCTGAGTTTTCGAAAAACAATACCTGCTCAAGAAAATTTGAGAACTCTGTGTTAGTATCTAAATTAGAATCAATTACATTACAATAAAAATACTTATCATGACTGTCAAAATTAAATCTACAAGTATCGTAGGGCGCCTTGTCCTGGTCTGTTGTTCTGCGTTGGCTGCAGCTGGTTACAGTTGAGTGGACATATCTTACGCCAGTGTCCATACTGCTTACATTAGTGACACAGGTCCCAGTTGCATGACTCACGTTATGCGTAGCCCCCACGAAAGGGCTGCTGAGCTGGAATAGGAGGCACATACAAGTTAGCACTAGCGGGATTAGGAGCGGTTTCATTCCTGTAAGAACCTGTAGATCTATTGGCAAGATTTTAGGGTGACGGACGGGCTTTCGCCTTCTCCTTTGAAGATTTTAGGGCACGCGACTCTGCCTGTCTGATTTTCTTCTCATCATCTGAGTCATCAGCCACTACGTTCGACTCGTATTCTTTAACAGTGCCCCAGCCCCCGGCAGACGTGTCCGCAATTCTAATACGTTTATTTCTAGACTTACGTTTGCCAATCAGATCGAAAACGATACTTGAAGCTGAAGAATCAATGCAACTCAATCTCTGAAGCTTTAAAAGCCCGTTCAGAACTTCTTCGTTAAAGCGAAATTGTATGCCGTTCCCTTCCTTTTTGAATTTGATGGCAACTTCTTCCTTAATTTTTGGTGAAATGTAGTTTTGCTAAGACGCTAGGTCTGCTTTCAAATCTGCTAACTTAACGTCAAGGTAACTTCTGAGTAAGTCGAACGCACCGGCAATGTCAGCACTAGAAATAGGGGGATGGGACTCACCTCTTTGAAAAGAAGAATGTTGACATAAGAAAGTCTTTAAATTCAGTGAAGTACTCATTTAGTAATCCGTCAACACCACGACTTTTGTTTCGTTTTAAGTTTTTTTTATTGCAGTTATGATTTCAGCCTGTGTTATTTCCCTGTCCAACTCCTCAAATACACAATCGCCTCCAGTGTCTGATATAACTTTCATCAATAGAAATGTCAAATTCGGGATTGGCTACTTTTCGCTTGATTACTAATCAAAACATAGCTCGAGAAGTCCTTAAAATGAAATTGGTAGTAATTGAAATTGGAAGTAATTTATCCCTTTCATCATTTTCATAAATTTTGTCATCTCTACACGAATTTATCAAAAGAGTAACACTAGACGTACTACTAGCCGATAATCTTTCAGACATATCACTCAGCTATAATCAAAGTTTTTAGTAGGAACAACAGAAGAGGATTACACTTGAGCATTGTACAGGGTAGAAAAGAATTTGCTCAATCCTTTATGAATTTTTAATTATTTTTCATATGACGGAAAAGGAAAGCCTTACCGGTTTACTGTTGTTATTTCTCAGACCTCTATGAATATTTCTAATAATTTGTATTTTCTATAAGACCCACTTAGCTTTAGGGCAGTTCGGTGACGAGTTGCGTTTTTTTTTCAGATCCGTATTTTTTTCCCGGCTGTATACCAACTAGTCCTTTGATCTAAGTGCTGTAGAGACTGGTCTGGTGGTCAAATTTAAAATTTGATTATAACTTGCATTTTCATCAAATGAATCAATCTACAATGTTTACTTCTGCTTCTACCTAGCACCTTTGATTAGAGATACATTATGGAAATGGCAATATTAATTCAAAATTATTCCCGTAAATCTGATTGTGAGTCTGGAGTTAAGTTGAATCGAGTTAAGTCCCGTGGTGTAGGAAATAACCAAACAATGGAGGGGAAAACGTTCCGTCCCAAAATTTAAATAAAAAGGTCTGTTCTCATATTTGTTGTCCGTTTAAAAAAAATCCTTCAAAAAGTGTGGAGGCATGTGACGTGTAGCGAATATACACGTGAGGGAAACTAGCTGGTAGATATAACATTAAAACTGATTTGAGCTAAATGTTCTATTAATAAATGCAAATAATATTTTACAAAATAAATAAACAATCTTCACATATGGTAGTCCAATGTAACAATTACGGTAAGTCCAGTATAACAGTAAAACATACACAACATACGATGTCCGTACACTATTCAATTAGGTATCCTAATTGAGTATTACACTATTTCGAATCTGAATTTATACAAATTTTCATGACAAGGACATGTTGTTACTCATGAAATGACATGATGAAACGTATCGGATTATGTGCGAATTATAACAATAGATATGAAATTAACAAAAATCGAGTAATTAAAACTTAATCTCCTTAATTTGACACATTTGACTTGAAACAACTACTTTGACAATGAGCACATATTGTTATTGAATTAAATTAAAGTTCCCGAAATAATCGAATTTACATTGAAAACATCTAGAATAATTTTGATAAAATTTACACCACGACAACTCTCCTCCGGTCCAGCTAGACTCTGACCCAGAGTCTCAACGTGGAATTATTGTCCCTCGTCTGTATGCGGAACCAATAATCCTAGGATTTCGACGTCCTCTTTGTCGATGGTTGTGTCCTCTTTGTGTGGTGTTAAGTTCACTTTGCGGGTGATGATTTGAGCCGTTGCCTAGTTCTAGTGACTTGTAATGCTGCATTTTGTCACTCTGTTCATAACACAGTTTTCTTCACTCTCGAATTTCTTTGTTTAACGATATTTTGTAATCCATCTTTTCACACAACTCACGGTATATAGATCTTTCGTTTTCCAGTTCTATTAATTTTAGTTTAGTTTGTTCTTTCAATGACCTCATTATCGTCTTTTGCTCTTGTCGTTGGTCTTTTGCAGTCTTAAGTTGTTCTTTCACTGTTGATAGTTCTTCTTTCAAATCCGCTTTTTCTTTTTTTAGTCCAATAATTTTGTAGATTGCGTCTAAAGCAGTTTTGTCTTGGAAGTCAATTACTTCGTTCAAATTATGAACTTCTAGTCTCAGTCCAAAATGGAACTTAGACACAGTTTTTTTCTAGAATTGTGAATCGTTTAAATGATAAAACGGAAAGTTCGAACATGTTTTCATATTTATAAAGTCGAAGTCGCGATTTATCTCTTGCTATATTTTTTTCTGATTTTTGCTTCTTTGTATTGGAGCTGCACTGTTTACGGAAATGATCAATCTGTTCACAACGGTAACATTTTACATCAATATTGTTGTTACGCTTCCGGGTAAATCCAGAACTTTGATAAAATTTCATATCGGACGAACACTGCCACTTCGATGTCGGAAGTCCGAAATTCATCATGAATATTCAAAATTGTTGTACACACAGGATCTTGCAGCGCAATTAACTATAAACGGTAGTCAAATGCTCATGGTTCTAGCACCAATTGACGTGTAGCGAATATACACGTGGGGGAAACTAGCTGGTAAATATAAAATTAAAACTTAATTCAGCTAAATGTTCTATTAATAAATGCAAATAATATTTTTCAAAATAAATAAATAAACAATCTTCACATATGGTAGTCCAATGTAATAATTACGGTAAGTCCAGTATAACAGTAAAACATACATAACATACGATGTCCGTACACTATTCGATTAGGCATCCTAATTGATTATTACACTATTTCGAATCTGAATATACAATTACGGCCCTCTGTGTAGGGAAACATCCAGATTTGTCAACCTGAGGGGGAAGTTGTTTTCCCGAGGGTTGACAAATTTGGAGTTTCCCTACACAGAGGGCCGTAATTGTTTTATTATATTTTTGCCAATGTTTTATAAGTTATCTCCCTTGTGGGGGGAAATTTGGTTGTTCGGCGGGGAACAATAGGGTTGTTTCGCGGTAGCGCAGATTGTTGCCAATGTTTTATAGGTTATTTCCCATGTGGGGGGAAATTGGGTTGTTCGGCGGAGTACAATAGGGTTGTTCGACGGGAAATAATAGGGTTGTTTCCCGGCAGCCTAACTTTTGGCAAAACATCTCAATTATGTTATTATCACATGACTAATTTAATCCAATCAAAATATATCATATAGATTAAAATATAATAATTTATATAAATTTTCAAGACAGCGACTTGTTGTTACTCATAAAATGACATGTTCAAACGTATCTTTTTTTTTTGCTTTATTTGATAACACTCAGACACAATACATATATGTGTCACATGAGGTCAATAAACATAACATTTTTACAATAAACGTGACAGAACAGCATGCAAAAATACGAAACAGTAGATTATGTTAAATAGTACAATTACTAGTACAACAAAATTAAAGTAATGCACTAATGTTTTTTATGAACAAAGCCAGTCTCTTGTATAATTCAGTATTACATATTGAAAAAAGCTTACACTTTTTTTCTCGACTTGGATAAATACTATAATAACGAGGCAAATATTTATCTCTAAGCCTAGAAATATCATTATTGCTACAACAAAAAATAAAATGGTATTCATCACCAATAAGGTTAATGTTACACAGATGGCAAAAGCGCTCTTCTCTAGGTATATTATACCAACGACATGTTCTATAGGAAAACGTATGTTTGATGTTCTCATTTTCGTTATCCAAATTTTATGGGTATCAGAGAGACGAAGTAAATAGTTTTCAATTTCAAAATCTTTCTTAAACATGGAATAAAATAACCCACTAGAAACATTGTGCATCTCACTAAACCATTTTTTGAATAAATTGATCACAAAGAATTTGATTTGTTAGACCTTTATCGCAAACTGCAAACTGTGAAGTGAATATATAACCCATACCAGTATCATTAAATACATTTTCCACAAAATGTATCCACTTAAAGTTATACTGACTTCCCGTCTTCAATGCCAGCATTAATCTATAAAGAATGCTACTAAATTTTGACTCGTTCAATAGTAATTTGCACCAAAAAGAAATCATTCTTAATTTAATTCGAATTTCAAGCGGGAATCTGCCCAGCTCACCATAAACCATAAAATTTGGAGCTGTGCTTCTAACTTTAAGAACCCTTCTACAGAATTTTAAATAAATCTGTTCAATATTCTTTACATTTTCATATCCCCACACTTCACAACCATATAGCAATATTGGTTCAATCATAGCATCAAACAATTTCAACTGTAAGTCAACAGGAATTGATTCATTTTGAACTAATTTATATATACAGAATAGCGCTTTTTGTGCTTGATTAGTTAATATTTTCTTTGTTTCGACAAATGTTACATTATATTTAAAAATAACACCAAGATATGAATACATATCAACAATTTCTAAAATCTCACCTTGCAATGTGAAATTATATTCACGTTTGCACTTACGTTTACTAAATATTATAACTTTTGTTTTATTAACATTAATATTTAATTTCCAAAGTTCACAATATGACTGAAATATATCAAGAGACTGCTGCATACCTTTTTCTGTTTCAGACAAGATAACCGTGTCATCAGCATATAGGATAGCAAAAATTTTGTAAAAAAATATCTAACTTATTCTCAAGTTTTTCTCTGATTTTTTCTAAAGACAATCCATCTAAACTACAGAAAAAGTTCGCTAAATCGTTCAAAAAGATGGAGAATAAAAAGGTTACAAGTTTTCACCCTGGCGAACACCAGTTAAACATGGAAAAAAATGGAGATTTCTCACCATTATATTCAACACAAGACTTAATATCATTATACATGTTATAAATAACTTTGAAACATTCACCCTAAATATCATATTTATATAATTTCTGCCATAAACCAGATCTCCATACCGTGTCGAAAGTTTGCGAAAATCCACAAAGGTACAAAATAGTTTTTTATTAAATGAAAAATAAATTTCGATAAGCGCATGTAGAACAAATATGTTGTCAGTAGTTGAATATACTTTTCTGAATCCTTCCTGGTTTTCTGAAATGATATTTAATTCATTCGCAAAAAAATTTAACGTAGTATTTAGAATGGAAGTAAACAACTTTCTTAAACAGCTTAGTAACGTAATTGCTCTATAATTGCCGGGGTTAGATGGATCGCCTTTATTTTTATAAACAGGTTTTATGATACCACATGTCCAATTTTCTGGAATAATACCGGTGTCTAATACCAAATTAAACAATTTACCATAAATAGATACAACACTTGGAAGAGAAGATTTAAGAAACTCATTTAAAATCATATCTGTACCAGGGGCCTTGTTGTTTTTTTAACTCTTTAATTGCAAATTTTATTTCTGTTTCACTAATTATTCCATTCAATATTTCATCACAAATTGGGTTACAAGGTTCATGTATGTTAAAATTCTCATCATGTTCGTCATTATCATTATACTCATTCAGGTTTTTGAAAAAATCATAGAAAGTGTGTAAGTCTATCTGTGGAGATTCGTTGTTTGTATTTGTAAATTTCTTAAGTGTATTCCAAAATTCTTTTGTGTTCGATTTGGATAGTGATCTCAACTTATTCGCACAGTTTTCTTTATATTTGTTATAATTAGTATTTAAAACTTTACGGTAATCTTTTGCTGTTTTATTAAGATTGAGTTTGTTTTCGTATGTTTTTTGTTTATAGTATTAATTTTTGGCTTTATGAAATTCATCTCGCTTATTTCTACAATTTCCAAAAAAACAGGGTTTATTATTGTCTCGCGTAGGGATACGTTTTTGTCCAGATCTAAATATAGAGGAAGCGCTATTTAAAAGTACACCGGAGAGTTCATTCAGTAGCTTACTTATTTGTTGTGGTGTAACTGTGTCAATGTCAAGGTTATCTAACTCGTGGCTTATTTCATTCAGTTTTCCGTTATTGTCATCAGCTAAGACTTGTGTATATTCATGTGCTTTATCTGATTTCCATTTGATACGTGTTTGAACCTTTAATATTGTTTAATATTTTGTGAATTTGGATTATGAGTTGACGCATGTAATGAGAAATGTCTCTGATTGTGTGCATCTGAAAACATTGGATTGAAATCTACAACTAAAAATATGTGACAAGTTGAAATAAATTTGGAGACAAAATAAGGTAATCGATTAAGCTAGCTTCTATACAAGTGTTTTTACCAATATATTTATCTTTAAAGATTCTACCATTTGCAGTACAAAGCGAACATCTTTTACACAATTCAATTAGTCTTTGACCATATTTATTAATACGAGTTTTATCTTGAGTGAAGCTTTCAACAGAAACACCAATATTTACAAAATTATCATACGATACCATACCTTGATTTACAATTTCAGTTACATAACTAATATCAAGAATATCATGCAATGCATCATCTATAACAGTAATATCACTTAATTTACCACACGTTGAATTAAAATCGCCAATTAGGGCTATGTGTTTGTTATTTTGTGAAAACAAACCTAATTCATCTTCTATTTCTACAAATGCATCTTCAGAAGAGTATTTAGAATTTTCTAGTGGTATATAAATGTAACCTAAAAGAATTTTGAGTCTAATGATGCTTTACTCAAAACATTTTCTGACATTTCTACCCATTGAACATATTCTGAGTCTGACTTCAAAAATTTTAGATATTTTGACAGTTTCTTTTTGATAATAATTACAATACCGCCAGACTTTTTGGTGAACTTTTTTCTATGTTTTGCAAAATATGTGTAGTCATTAGGTAACTTAAGTTCATCAAACTCATCAGTTTTTGTTTCTACAAGAATCAAAATATCATATCGGATTATGTGCGAATTATGACAATGGATATGAAATTAACAAAAACTGAGTAATCAAAATTTAATCTCCTTAATTTGAAACATTTGACTTGAAACAACTACTTTGACAATGAGCACATATTGTTATTGAAATGAATTAAAGTTCCCGAAATAATCGAATTTACATTAAAAACATCTAAAAATCATTTTGATAAAATGTACACTACGACAAATGCCTCCGGCTCCTACGCCCCTGAAGTCTGATTACAGATTAATATAACTGGCAATTCCATTGACACATGTTCCCTGTCCATTGAGAGTGAACCAAAGGACATGCAATATGCATATGAAATTATTTGTTTTAGGTAATTGATCAAGCTTTGTAACATTTAAATGAAAATTTAATTTCGGGTGCAAAATTTATGAGTACTTACATTGTCCAAGGTTGTTATTGATTTCATACAAATTGTGTGCAAAATATGTCTCCTTTTCATAATACAGGCAAGAATGCCTGAAAAAATCTCCAAGTTAGCTTAAAAATATTTCCCTTCCTTCCATAGCGGAACGAGATAAGAATTCCAATTTTTTCACCCATTTGCTGTGTGTAATTTCTAAAAATTATTTCCTATCGACACGAAAAAAAATAAAATAAGAAAAACCAAAACCAGTAATGAAATTCAAAAGTTTAGTTCTTTACAAAAAAAGTTTAATTTTAGATCGCAGTCATTCACCGCACACATACCGTCATACCGAACAGTAAAAAAATATATGTCTGTTTCCTTTCCCCAAAGTGTAGAAAATAGGGAAGGTAGGTAGGGAATTTATTTTATTTTTCAAATTTATTTTACACTGAGTTAATGGAAAAGAAATCCAAAGTTCAACGGTCCTTTGGAGAAGAAACCCATAGCTTAACAGTGCTTTAGTCAAAATGACTATTAAATGGGTTAGGGTAGGCCTTTTTACAACTTGAAAACATCAAAAAGAATGCTAAATCTAAGAGACAGTGATGATATTGATTCAATTGAATATTAATTTACTCCGCGTTCGGTAGTTCCAAATGCAATTGCTACTCCGAGTTCTGCATTTCATACGTCCGCGGTGAGCCATTTCCATTTTTCAATGATCGTGTCTTTTAAAACTCCAATTGCTTGGAAAGGAGAAGCTTTCAGATTATGAGATTTTGACAGGTGATCGGCAAATGATTGGGCATTGCATACAGAGATTGATGTGGAAATAAAATGGGGTGAATTTGATGTTTTCCGTCATCAAACTTGAAATTTCACAAAATAATATCGTCAATTTCAAAATATATTGTCAATTTCACGTTCAACAGCCGATAACTTCACGAATGTCCAGTCATTGGCGTGCAATTTGACATCATTGGAAAGCAAAGTCACGTCTAAAGTGTTGGGTGTAAATATTTTGTCAAAATGATAACTTATTGTTGCGGAGTGATGTAAAGAAAATACCCTTCCTGTTGTTGTTATTAGCGTGCTTTCTCCGCGTTTTACATATCCTTCGGAGTTTGGCATATCAATATGAAGGGGGTGCTAATACAGTCAAACCTGTCTATAGTGGTCACCTGGGGGAGATTGACAAAATGACCGCTATGCACAGGTGACCTTTATGTGAAGGGTTTTGAATTTTTTACAAAATATTGCACGTTAGTTGTAAATAAACATTTTTCATTACATCTAATGTTTTTAATAATGTTTTACTGGTTATTTTGTTCCTGTCGTAATTTTACTCTGGTTTACATTTATTGTTGATAAAATTATCTCAATATGATATGATTTGAATAAAACATACAAATAAATAAATAAAGATATCTAATAAACAAAAGTACAATTTCCAGTAACACGAGATTGAACTGGGAACGTTGTTTTCAAAATCGTAAAGAATCTCGCATTTTCTTTAAAGAATGTTCATTATCTGGGTATGACCAACACCCATCTCCTCGCCCACAGCCCGACAACTTTTCCCAACATCACAATGATTTATCGCTTTCACTTTGTTGTCAAATTTCAAAGCTTTCCTATTTACGGATGTTGATGATTTTCACATGATGCACTAGATACAAAATATTTTTGGTGAATGAATTTCTATCTCGTCGTAATGAATAAAAATCCCCAATAACGCCCGGAGATAAACTGTCATTTATGTCATTTACGATTCATAAAACAAAATGTGTTTGTTTATTTAATTAATTAAATTAGTCAATATATTTCGTAACACCTCAGGATTTTTGGTACATTTGAGAAAACTACCGATCTTCCGAAATCACTTCCGGTATTATTTTTAAAATAAAATTGACCGTTATACATAGGGTTTTTCACTGAAAATTACTTATAAATGGTGACCGCTGACCGCATTGAACAGGTGACCGCTATATCGAATTAAAATATATAGTAAAATGCACCGGGAGAGCATGAAAGTGACCGTTATGAACAGGTGACCATTATATAAAGGTGACCGTTACGGCAGGTTTGACTGTAGTTATATAAAAATTTCCTTAAACACCATAAACCAATCAACCTATATTTGAAAGTTCAAGAGGTCGACTTATACCATACACATTTTATAGCTGTATATAGGAACTGGTTTTTATATTGACGTTTTGAATTTTGTTTTGTCAGATGAACTTCACCAGATCAAGCAATATTTGAAAATGATGGACAAGCCAAAGTTTGGTAAGGCACGGTTGGAGAAAGTGAGGAATGGTGTGGACTTATTATCCCTTCTACAAGAGAGGGATCTGCATGGTATCAACCAGTTATCGTTTATTAAGACACTTTTGGAACATATGAACAGAAATGATCTCCTGAGGGAAGTGAACAACTATGAAGAAGGATCAGTTAAAGTGATTGATGCAAAACCCATACGACCGAAATCGGGTAATTAGATTTGGCTTGTAACGTAGTCCTCAATTTCAACTTCAAAATCGCCATGACAACCAAATAGAAGAATACAGAAAATCACAGTTACAAAACAGAACAGAACAAGTAATATTTACAAACAGAACATAACAAGTTAAATTTTACAAACAGAACATAGTGAGAACAGTTTAGAGATATCAAAGGTATTACCAATGGATAATCAGAAGCCATAAATCAAAGAAGGACAGACAATACAATGGCCAAAACAAAAGGCACAAAATGACAAAAAATGATTTGCCAAATATTGACAAACAGAATATAACATTTATATTTACAGACAGAACATAAATTACATTTACAAACAGAACATGACAAGTTACATTAACAAACAAAACAGAACAACTCACATTTACAAACAGAACATAACAAGTTACATTTACAAACAGAACATAACAAGTAACATTTACAGACAGAACATAACAAGTTATATTTACAAACAGAACATAGCAAGCTACATTGCCAAACAGATCATAACAAGTTAAATCTATAGACAGAATATAACAAGTTACATTGCCAAACAGATCATAACAAGTTACATGTACAGACAGAACATGACATATTACATTTACAGACAGAACATAACAAGTTACATTTACAAACAGCACATAACAAGTTACATTTACATATAGAACATAACAAGTTACATCTACATACAGATCATAGCAAGTTAAATTTACAGACAGAACAGAACAAGTTACATCTACAGATAGAGGATAACAAGTTACATTTACAGACAGAACATAGCAAGCTACATTTACAAACAGAGCATAACAATTTAAATTTTGAAACAAAACATAGCAAGTTACATTTACATACAGAACATAGCAAGTTAGATTTACAGACAAGACATCAAAAGCTACATTTACAAACAGATCATAACAAGCTACATTTACAGACGGAACATAACAAGTTACATTTACAGACAGAACGTAGCAAGTTACATTTACAGACAGAACACAGCAAGTTACATTTACAGACAGAACATAACAAGTTACATTTACAGACAGAACATAACAAGTTACATTTACATACAGAACATAGCAAGTTACATTTACAGACAAAACATAACAAACTACATTTAAAAACAGATCATAACAAGTTACATTTACAGACAGAACATAGCAAGTTACATTTACAGACAGAACACAGCAAGTTACATTTACAGACAGAACACAACTGGCTACATTTACAGAGAGAACATAAAAATGTACATTTACAGAAAGAACTGAGCAAGTTACATCTACAGACTGACCACAACAAGTTACATTTACAAACAGAACAGAACAAGATACATTTACAAACAGAACACAACAGGCTACATTTACAGACAGAACAGAACAAGTTACATTTACAGACTAACCACAACAAGTTACATTTACAAACAGAACAGAACAAGTTACATTTGCAAACAGAATAATAATATGGTACATTTACAGCCAGAACATAGCAAGTTACATTTACAAACAGAACAGAAAAAGTTACAGTTACAAACAGAACATAGCAAGCTACATTTACAGACAGATCATAACAAGTTACATTTACAAACAGAACAGACCAAGTAACATTTACAGACAAAGCATAACAATTTACATTTACAGACAGAACAGAAGAAGTTAAATTTACAAGCAGAGCATAGCAAGTTACATTTACAGACAGAGCATAACAAATTACATGTACAGACAGAACATAAGAATTTACATTTACAAACAGAACATAGCAAGTTACATTTACAAACAGTACATAACAATGTACATTTACAAACAGAACATAGCAAATTCCATTTACAAACAGAACTTAGCAAATTATATTTACAGACAGAACAGAACCAGTTACATTTACAGAAAGAACATAACAACTCACATTAACAAACAGAACAGAACAACCCACATTAACAAACAGAACAGAACAACTCACATTTACAAACAGAACAGAGCAAGTTACATTTACAAACAGAAGATAACAAGCTACATTTACAGACAAAACATAACAATGTACATTTACAGACAGAACAGAACAAGTTACATTTACAGACTGACCACAACAACTTACATTTACAAAGAGAACAGAACAAGTTACATTTACAGACAGAACATGACAGGTTACATTTACAGACAGAACATTGGAAATTACATTTACATATAGAACATAGCAAGTTACATCAACAGACAGAACATGACAGGTTACATTTACAGACAGAACATTACATTTTCAAATGGAACAGAACAATTCACATTTACAAACAGAACCTAGGAAGTTACATTTACAAACAGAACATAGCAAGTTACATTTTCAGACAGAACATAATAAATTGCATTTACAGACAGAACATAACAAGTTACATTTACAAGCAGAACATAACAAGTTAAATTTATAGACAGAACATAGCAAGTTACATTTACATAGAACATTTCAAATTACATTTACAGACAGCACACAACAGGTTACATTGACAGAGAGGGCACAACAAGTTAAATTTACAAACAAAACATAGCAAGTTACATTGACAGACAGAACATGAAAGGTTACATTTACAGACAGAACATTACAAGTTACATTTACATATAGAACTTAACAAGTTACATTTACAAACAGAACATAACAAGTTACATTTACATACAGAACATAACAAGTTACATTTACAGATAGAACATTGCAGGCTACAGTGATAGACAGAACAGTACAAGTTACATTTATAGACAGAATATAGCAAGCTACATTTACAAACAGAACATAACAACCTACATTTACAGACAGAACAATACAAGCTACATTTACAGACAGAATATAACATCTTACATTTACAAACAGAACATTGCAAGTTACATTTACAAACAGAACATAACAAGTTACATTTACAAACAGAA
>MJUT01036044.1:127630-138000 GCA_002080005.1 Gigantidas platifrons | reverse complement strand
TGTTAGACAACACAACACCAATGAAAAATAAAATAACAGTACAAAAATAACAACTTTGTTAGACAACACAACACCAATGAAAAATAAAATAACAGTACAAAAATATCGAGATCCATGCAAACAAACCAATAATAGTGGAACATAAAATAACAATATGAAGAATGATAGAGTGAGTGATTTCTGCTTAACACCAAAATTAGCAATTGTTCGGCTATATTCGTGTCGAGACCAAGGAGTGAGTAATTTCTGCTTAACACCAAAATTAGCAATTGTTCGGCTATATTCGTGTCGAAAACAAGGAGTGAGTGATTTCTGCTTAGCACCAGAATTAGCAATTGTTCGGCTATATCCGTGTCGAGACCAAGGACTGAGTGATTTCTGCTTAACACCAAAATTTGCAATTGTTCTGCTATATTCGTGTCGTGAACAAGGACTGAGTGATTTCTGCTTAACACCAAAATTTGCAATTGTTAGGCTATATTCGTGTCGTGAACAAGGAGTGAGTGATTTCTGCTTAGCACCAGAATTAGCAATTGTTCGGCTATATTCGTGTCGAGAACAAGGAGTGAGTGATTTCTGCTTAACACCAAAATTTTCAATTGTTAGGCTATATTCGTGTCGTGAACAAGGAGTGAGTGATTTCTGCTTAGCACCAGAATTAGCAATTGTTCGGCTATATTCGTGTCGAGAACAAGAAGTGAGTGATTTCTGCTTAGCACCAGAATTAGCAATTGTTCGGCTATATTCGTGTCGAGAACAAGTAGTACTTTAATGAGATGACGTTTTTCTGTTTATACTAGATCAACACGATTACTTGCGGTTTTATAGTGCTAGCTCATTGACACAATAGGTAGAACTAATCTGCCACCGGTGTTTTACATTTGGACCAAACGACGTAAAAGATGCGTGTGGGCCAAAAAAGTTACATTTGTGCCACAATTGAATAGATATAAATTTAAAAAAAAGGCTGTCGTTCTTAATGTATGATACGTGAAATAAAACTATGTGTGCCGAAAGCATAAAACTATTCTTCTCTGTGCATGATACCCGTTGTAAATACCCTATTTGCATTGTAGCTGGGGTTCATTTATATAATAGGCAACATGTCTGTGTAAGCCATAATATTGTCCTGTGAAAATGTGTCCGATTGTATCATTTTCAAATGAAAAATCCCCAACAGACCAAAAGAAGTCACATCTGCGCTTTATTCCGTCCTCGGACTTTATCATAGAAAACAATTGTAACAGAGTACAATATTTCACGGCGGACACTATGTAATCATACATCTGAACACGATTCATTGAAATCAGGTAATATATAATAATGACGATCTTAACACTTTAATGGTGGTATTTGGTATCCAGATACAAGTCAGTATTTGACATAACTGGTCAGTGGTCGTCGTGGTCGTTATCGTATGGTAGTTGTGAGTTCGAAACAGCCCAGGCGGGGTATACTCGATGCAACATTATGTGATAAAGTTTGTCAGTGACTTACGGCAGGTCGGTTGTTTTCCGGGTATTCCGGTTTCCTCCACCAATAAAACTGACCGCCACGATATAATTGATATATTGTTGAAAGTGGCGTTAAACACCATAACCCTTACCACATAGCTGGTTTACTTGTGTAGAAGTCCAGGTATTTATACCCGAATCGAGAGCAGTGTATCAAACTGTACACCTAACAGCCAGCACAGGGTGAAAGCAAGGCCATGGCTAATAATGGAAAATGATATTTAAAAAATACCATCACCTTTATGATAAACTGGAAAAATGTCTGCTGTCTAGAGGTTTGAATGTACAGTTCGCTGTTGCATTAAATAAATGTCAGAAGGAACACTGAAGGGACAATCAAGAATGGACAATCCACAGACAACATAGGGTAAAAAACACAGAGCAAAGACAAACAAATAACAAAACTCAGAAATTCAAAATAATTAGTAATACCAACAAAACCGAAAACAAAACGGGATTTGACCCCATGTGCTCGTCAATGGAAAGCAGCTCCTGTTTATCATTATTCGTCCAGCAGGGGTTGACTAGGTCTTTAGATTTGGGGAGTGTAGCATAACATGCAGACATGTTAGAAAATACAACTCGATATCTGTTTGTCAAATTTTGAAAGTTTCGTGGAGGCTGATTTCTTTTCTTTAGCTTCCTTTCTGTTTCAATTTTCGAATTTGAAATCTGTTTGTGATATTTATTCATTGGACACATATATTTGGTTTATGAAAAGAAAGTGGTAGCAATCTATTCCACCAATATATCAACAAAACGAACAAGAATAAATGTGTTATATTTGTTTTAGATACATTGATAATTGAATGGTACGATTGATTGACTGTTGTTTAACGTCCAGCGAGCAGTATTTCGGCTGTATATATGACAAGAACAAGTTCAATAATGTATAAAGACTATGTAGAAATGAGGAAAGGGATGGGTCAACAGGGTCAACAGGGTCAACGACATTTTACTGCCACTCAAAAAGTATGGAGAGTTTGGTAGGGACGAAACAATTTAGTCTTTTGTAACGGCTACAGGAGGCCTACTCTTTTACGAAATCCAAAACCGAGGTTTTTAGAGTTAAGGGAGCATGATACTCTCCAATGGTCTACAGTCAAGCTTTCCATCGAGAGGGTTTCCCCTACCACCCATGCGTGGGTATGCTGAGCAGCTCTGTAGGGTTTCAGCCATGGGAACCTTCACCAGAACCCAGGGCATGAAGGCATTATTTGAATATTTATATTGACCTTGTTTCGATTCATTTATTTAAGGATATATAATTCGATATTTACTTTCTGATACTCAATTATTTTTCTTTTTCTCATTTTTCCCTTTTTTTCTTTTATGAAAGTGTAAAATAGGATTGCCTTCGGTGAAAAAAAAACAAAACAAAAACCAATCGTGTTTCAATATAAATTTTAAATTTTCAAGCAATTTTTCAAAATTAAAAACATACATAACATGAAATAAAATGTAATGCATCTTAAAATATATACCATAAAAGAAATTATTTTAAAAAAAAAGTGCATACTCACAAAGCAAAACGTCAAAAATATACTGCTGTAAATTTACACACAAGTGTATATCTTTATCTATCTCATTATTGTGTGACTGGTAATCCCCAGTAAGAAATCTCGTTTTTAATTTATTTCCTGGTCTGTGGTTCGGCTTTTCCGTTCCTTTTCGTGGAAGCGACTACTATGAGGTTATTTTTACTAGCTCCCTAAACACTGAAGTGTTCTTAAAATTTTGCAAACGATTATTTTCAGTACATTTATACACACATTTTTTTTTATTTCTAATGATTAATTAGCTTATTTAGAAATTACATGCATTTTTGTATGTCCAATCTTATTAAGCTGTGCTTACAGGGTCAAATATTTTCTTTTACAACCGATGATGAATTTGAAGTGTTTGGATACAGGAATGGAATTATGCCGCACTTTTTTTTCTAACTTTCTGTTTACATGCTTATTTTCAATAACATTTTTTATTATTTCCCCTCTTTTTTTTACTTTATTTAATGTGTTCATGCCCATATCTATACCATCTTATGGTCTCAAAAGTTAGCGCGCACGCCTCAAGATTGGGTAAAAACAAAGACTATACAATTAGTATTTACTACTTCTCCACGTAGCATTGAGGAGTAAGTGCAAAGACTGGTTGGCGTTGATAATGTGCCCGAGTGGAGCGACATGTCCGCCCGTGTACTGTTGTCTCAGGGAGATAGCACTATAAAAATCCAACTCAGCGTGTTTGTTCAAAGCAAAGTGGGTATCATCATCAATTCATTGAATGTAACTTGTTCTCGCCATGATATAGTTGAAAATTACCGAGTTGGCGTTAAACAACAATCACTCACTCTATACTATATTTACCCACGTGGCTGATAAGAGTGCATGTATCCTGTATAATATACTAATTATCTCCATCTTCGCTAGCCAACGGTTATGACCCCCCATCCCCTCTAGAAGTTACCAATTAGTAACAGTCTTTTAGGAGTAGTCGTTGGTTGTCCCTTGCAAGGCAAAATGTCCCGGCCCTATCCGTTATATCCTTTTTGGTGCTGTGAAAATTTGAACTTCCGCCAAGATCCACCATGGTACATGGTATACGGTATAACAGAAATAAATATTATTGAGTCAAATTCTATCACTCACATTATTTTATAAAATATGTTATTGCAAATTATTAACTTTGAAATGTAAGAAGAGTTTGAAGATACCAAAGGGGTAATCAGAATCCGTATATCGAACAAGAACAGACAACACAATGGCCAAAAGGACAAACAACGATCTACAAAACATACATATAAAACTACAGATCGGAGTAACACGAATCCCACTAAAAAGTTGCTCAAATATTTTTGGTCGTTTTTGTATTTTCTGCCAAAAACTATTTTGAGCGATTTGAATTTCCAGGCATGTAGGAAATAGAACTAGTGGAGTGAAAATGTACGTCTACTGGTTACACTTTTTTTATTCGAGTTATTCCCCTTTGACTAGGATTCTAGTAGAATAGAATTTTATTTTCGTTGGAATACGCAATAATTTGCGCTTTTGCATCTAACTCTAAAATTAGAGGATACAGAAAGATGTCTATTAATAAAGAACAAATTGAATCGAATGAATATTTTATTGAGTGGTGGTTTATGGTGTTTAACGCCACTTTTAACAATATTTCAGTTATATCGTAGCAGTTCATCGTACCTGATGACGGTTATCCCAGAAACGTTTCGTGCGCACTAAATTTGATATCTACGTTTTTTTAGCTTAAAAAAATTAAAAATAATGAAAGAAAGTCAACTAACAGTAACAGTTTTCTTTAATGAGAAAAAATTATAGAACATGTTGTAATTAACTGTTTACAACTTCTAACATAAAAACACTGAGGCTGGTGTTATTTTTATGAGTTGATCTAATTTGATTTATTGTGTTTAACGCCATTTTCAACAATATTTCAGCTATATCATGGCGACCAGTTTTAGTGGTGGAGGATGCCGGAGTACCCAGAGAGAACCTCCGACCATGGGCAAGCAACTGGTAAGCTTTATCTCTTGCGACTGCGAGTCGAGTGCACTCTTTTTGTAATTTACAAAACTGAGCACGAACCCACGCCGTATTGGTGATAGGCTTGTATGAGTTGTTAGGTGATCCAACTACCTAACTCATTGAGTCACCCGGGCCCTACAACTACCTAACTCATTGAGCCACCGGGCCCCTTTTTCTTAGCTTTTGTAATATAATGAAATGGCATAGGCGACCTTAGCCGACTTTGTCTGTCCTGTTTAGGTTCTCCTCCCTCAGGTAACCTTAGCTGACTTTGTCTGTCCTGTTTAGGTTCTCCTCCCTCAGGTAACCTTAGCCGACTTTGTCTGTCCTGTTTAGGTTCTCCTCCCTCAGGTAACCTTAGCCTACTTTGTCTGTCCTGTTTAGGTTCTCCTCCCTCAGGTAACCTTAGCCGACTTTGTCTGTCCTGTTTAGGCCCTTTGGTTTTATTGCTCACAAAACTTTAAATTATTTGGTTTTCTAATCTTTCGATCTTACACCTACCTGATGTAGTTATTCTATAAACTCGTCATGCGCACTACATTTAATATCTACTTCTTTATTATTCACTGTGATGTGTGCCCAGTGCCGTCTATACGCATGGGCTCGCTGGGCATTTACTTGGGGCACCATGCTAATCTACGTGTATGTCGTGACTTGCTGTCAATAGATAAATAAATACTATACTACTATAAACTATCAATATTTGTTATTGGAAAATACATAGTTAGCATGACGTGTTTTACTAACAATAATGAACACGGTTAATGTTTATTTTTAGGATAACAAGAGGGCTATGTCCGGGGTCTATAATGCTGTTAAGACGGCACTCAGTGTGTCTATTTTTATATGTGTATGTATAGCGGATGTTGCCAAGTGGTCTCAGGGATATACGATTAGTGCTGTATACGTTGTGTATTAATGTCATGAGTTCGATCCCGTCAAGGGAGACTAAAAAAATAATCAGCTCAAAAACTCATCTTGACCATGTTGGGTTTAATTTCTTATCCGAACCCTGTTATACAACCTCACGATATATCCATAGCAATGTATATTGTCGTTGAAGATAGAATTCGTGGGATGGGATTCCATTAACCGCTTAAACCCCGCCATTTTTGTGCCTATACCAAGACACGACGTGGATTTTTAAGTCATATATCGTGATCTGTTTTGTGTTAAATTATTTGAGGTCAAATGCAGTTGTTCGAATTGTTGGAGTTGTTGACCATCACTGTTTATTCTTTGCTTTCATCAGTAATATTATTTAGCCTATGTTTGCTTTGTGTTGTATTCTTAGCATATTTATACAATCTGTATTTTAAACGAAATATCTGTACTAGGAGACTAAAGAGAAATATTATCATTTTAAACGTTTCCAATGTGTACAGCAACAGATGATTGAACATTCTTATATCACTACAAAAGACAACAAATCAGGAAGCAACCATTATATTAACTGGGGTGAGGGCTGTGATTTTTTGTTCAGACATAAGTTTTTAGTATCTTCTTCTTTGAGTCGACTTAATATTTTTCTTCAAAATTTAAAAAAGGACAAAAGGCAAATGGAGATATTTTATATTTCTTTTTAATCCAGACAGGAGACAAATATATTTTTACATAAAAATTCCAATACACTATATATAATATCCTTCTCCCCCTCGATCAGAAAATGGTAGTTGCCCAATGCAAAAGCAAATGAAATAATGCGACATTTTAATGAACAAACGAACTATAAAAATATAGTTTGTTCTGCAATATTGTATTGTCTTGATATACATAAATACAAATGTCTGTCTGCACACTGAAGGTGTCAAGATTGTAATATTTCACTTGTAGATCACAATTGACAAGTGCATGTATAATTAGTGCAGGTAATTTTAACATGTACCGCTTTAGGCCATGTACAATACACACTCGTCACATAAAAAGAACACTATAGACATATTTATTAGTACATGAATTATATAAATATTCAACAGTTGTATAAGATGTTTTGTAAGGGCAAATGAGCATTATTAAAGAAAAGAAGACATCAAGAAAAATAAGCTTTCTTTGGATTTCGGTGCAATGTTATTATGAAAAGAAAGTTTAAACAGCGACGGTCAATAAAACCAACTATATCAACAAAACGAACAACCACTGAACACAAAAAGGCGGGACAATTTTTACATATGACGTTGGAAATCCTGGTACTAGTTTGAGACAAGCATAAAAATGTGGCGGTGCTAAAACCAGTTAATTAAATGGGATTCAAGATCATGTTCGTCCTTTCCAGGCATGGCGAAAAAATATTTTCAATTCAGACATCAACCGGGAAAAATGTTAAAATCACTATTTAGAATATCAAGAGCTTATAAAAATTGACTTCAACTTTATTCAAAGTTTTTTCTCCCAACATTCATGTTTTTCCCAGATTCTGATGACACGATATCGTTACAATGTATTGTTCAACACATTTCTCTTTTTTTTTAACCTAAAAGTTGCTTTTCATATATGTATATTAATAAATCTACCATTTTAACTCAAGCAGTCACGATTTAGCTGAAAAAAATGATGTAACTGACCTAACATCAACAACAAAACACAATTTTTCATATACTGCAATTTTATTCCAAAAAACATTAAAAATGTAAGCAAAGTAAATGAAATTCATAAAATAGCATTCACTGTTCCAACCAGGGATATCCACACCATTTTTTACATACTACATTTTTCGTCTTCTTAGCATAAAAAAAAATATTTAAAAAAATCAAATGATTTTCATAAAATGTAATTCACTTTCCTGAGCAACCCGCCAGGGATGTGGAGAAACAAATGGTAGTCATGATAATTATTTGCGTTTCATTTACACGACAAATGGTAACATGGACATTAATACTTGACATGGTCGAGAATAACTGTCATTCATTTACATACTAAAATATATTTTAATATTAAATATACAAGGAATATATGTATATCGTGTCCATTGCCTTACACACAAGGGGGTGGGGGTGGGAAACCGGCATCGATGGTACAATGGCTAGTATGCTCAACTTGAGTGTGGTAGATCGTGGGTTCGAGCCCCGGTCAGTTCAAATATAAAGACTATAAAATTGTTATTTGTTGCTTCTCCACAAATAAGGGTAATAACAATATTACCCAACACCGAGCATTCTTCCAAAGGGAAAGGCAAAACGCATAAGTCAACAAACAGACAAAATCAATCAACAACCGGAAAACTAGGAAAACCGCAATGGCCCTGACTTGGTACATGCATTTCCAAAGAAATGGTGGGTTGAATCAGATTTTACGGCGCCAAACCTCCCGCTTCCATTAAAGTACAACCGTAGCATTAAGGAATTAGAACACAGACTTCAGGATAATGTGTCCCAGTGGAACGACACGTCTACCCACAGACTGGTTTCAGTGAGCTAGCATTATAAAGATCCAACCAAGCGGGTTGTTCTAACAAAATTTGGTGAGTGAGTGATTGTTGTCCAACGCCATCTCAACAATTGTTCAGCTTTATCATGGCAAGAACAAGGTAATTTTAATTAAGATGATGATTAAGTCTGCTTTGTGCTAGACCAACATGCTTAGTTGGATTTTTATGGTGCTAGTTTACTGAAACAACAGTCCGCGGATAGACATGTCGCCCTACTCGGACACATTATCCTGATTCCAACCCATCCAGTCTTTCTCCTTAATGCTGCATGCTTAACAGAGAAGCAACAAATACCAATTTTATAGTTGTTTGTTTGATGGTGTTTAACGCCACTTTCAACGATATTTCAGTTATATCGTGGCAGTCAGTTTTCTTGGTGGAGGGAACCGGAGGACCCTGAGAAAACCACCGACCTGTCGCAAGTCACTGACAAACTTTATCACATAATGTTGTATCGAGTGCACCTTTCCATAATCTGGATATTCGAACTCACTACGTTAGTGGTGTTAGACACTGATTGCACAGGTAGTTGTAAATCCAACTATATTAAGATCACGGCCCTTCCAATTTCATAGTCTATGGTTTGACTCGTTCAGGGCTCGAACCCACGATCTACCGCACTCGAGACGAGCACGCTAACCACTACACCATCGATGCGGTTCAAAACTCGGTGAACAACAATCACTCACTCACTTACAACAAAGATGGACATAACGTAAAATGTATGTTATGAATACCTTGCTGTTTCGTATGATAGCTTTTAGCAATTATTTTCACATTAAAATCTATCAGTGAAAATCTGTTATATAAAAGACAGTAATGAAATGAATCAAAATAGACAATAAAAAAATATATATGATTTATATGTACATTGTATTACCAGGTAAAAACCTCTTAATAATAAGAGGTTATAAATATCACGATTCAAGTGTGCTATTAATTTGCCTCTTCAAAATATTATTTGTAACAACAGTTGTACTGGACATATCTTTGCTATATTTATTTATACACATAGGAAATAGTCAAAAGAAGAGCTCGAAGATACCAAGGGGGCAACCAGAAACCGTATAGCAAAACACGGTTAACCGCATCATCCACATGTAGACAAGTCGCCCTACCCTCAGACACATTATCCCAATTCCGAGCCAACCAGTCTTTGCTCTTTGCGTGAAGAGCTGAGAAGCAACAAATGCCAATTTTCTTGTCTTCGGTTTGACCCGATTGGGACTCGAACCCACGATCTATCGCACTGTGGTGAGATTCTAACCATTAGACTACAAATGCGGTTCAAAACTCGGTGAACAACAATAACACACTCACAAGCTTTAAGAGAGAATGGTGTCATCTAAGACACAATATCATAAATACCTTGCTACCTCATATGTAAACGTCAGAGATTAACGAATCTAATCCAGAGAGAGAGAGAGAGAGAGAGAGAGAGAGAGCTTTTAACAATTTTTTTCACATTAAAATCAATCAGTCAAAATCTGTTATATAAAAGACAGTAATTAAATGAATCAAAATAGATAATATATATGATTTTTATGTAGATTGTATTACCAGGTGAAAACCTCTTAATATATAGTGTACTAGCTTATTTTATTATTTAAATTAATTAAGAAATTTAAATTTCACTGTCAAATTGATGTATAGCCATTTTAAAGAATTATGTGTATTATATATTTTATCTGTTATCTGTTGTCTGGATGTGTTTGCTTCATACGTAAGTAAATTCTACTTTTTGCATCAAATTTCAAAACAATTTTTTTGTTGTTGCTTTTTTGAAAATAGTGTTTAAACTTTGATTGTCAACAAATCCACCAATATCAACAACATGAGCAATCACCTCTCACCTTACCTCACTGAACACAAAATAGGCCACGATATATGAAT
>MJUT01036044.1:75783-124094 GCA_002080005.1 Gigantidas platifrons | reverse complement strand
TTATTATTATTATTATTATTATTATTATTATTAGTACTGTGATTACCTTTTTTTCCTATTTCAGCTGTAACTGTGTTTGCCTTCCCCATAATACAACAGGGCAATTATATGTATCCTCCTGAAACAAGGTTGAGCGCCGGTAATTTTTCCGGCAAAAATAATATTTTACTTTTATTCAGCAATGAAGACGTTCAAAGTTTATACAACGCATACAAAACCAAAGTTACCTTTGTTCGTAAAAGAAAAATAAACAAAAATTCCATGACAATGAAAGAAGAAACAAAAAGACAAATGCAACTAGACAATATACATGAAATTAATATGAAGAATTTAGAAAGCAAATATGCAAATTCTAAGAAAAAATATTCAATTGGCCAGCCATCTTTCCGACAGGTTTTTGAAAATTACCAAAGAAGTCGTACAAATAGCAAAATAAAATTAAACGGTAATGTTCGTCCAGAGCGATCACTATTTCAGTTACAATCAGAACCCAGTTTTCCATCATCGAGGAGGATCAATTCTTTAATAGATACAACTGCCATTCCTGGCGGCGAAAATTTTGTTAGAAACTCATTTACACCTATGCCACAAAATATTGTTATAAACTTACACGATGTATCGACAGCTGTTGAAAATGTTATGACTGACATCAATGATATGTCATCATCAGTAACGACCAATAATATGGTTGATTACGACAGAAGTATCGCGGCATCGATATCAAAGGGTGAAAATGAAAATAAAAATTTTAGAAAACGAGAAAAATATTGGATAAGAAAATCCAACTCAAAATTTATCCCAAGAAGATCGCTAGATGGCCTGCAGTCAGCACCATCTGAAATAACCACTAAAATAGCCTCTAATCCAGCACCACCAGATCTAGCCACTAATACAGCCTCTAATCCAACGTCAACCAGTGTTATAACCACACTATTTAATGAGGAGTTATCGAACTTTCCAAATGCAAGTGATGCTGTCAAAGATTCATCACCTTTGGTAATAAGCACGAGTCCATCATCTCATGACTCAATTATATTTTTAGGAAGGTCTACAACTACACAGAAAACAACTGAATATGATCTATTTTTACCGCCAATGACAACCGAGAAAACAACTGAATATGATTTAAATTTACCGCCAATGACAACCGAGAAAGCAACTGAATATATTTTAGATTTACCGCCAATGACAACCGATAAACCAACCGAATCTGATCTAATTTCTTCACCAATTGCAACCCAGAAAACAACTGAATATGATCTAATATTACCGTTTATGACAACCCAGAAAACAACTGAATATGATATAATTTTACCGCCAATGACAACAGAGAAAACAACCGAATATGATCTAATTTTACCGCCATCGACAACAGAGAAAACAACTGAATATGATCTAATATTACCGCCATCGACAACCCAGAGTACAACTGAATATGATCTAAGTTTACCGCCAATGACAACCCAGAGTACAACTGAATATGATCTAAGTATACCGCCAATGACAACCCAGAGTACAACTGAATATGATCTAAGTTTACCGCCAATGACAACTCAGAAAATAACTGAATATGATCTAATTATACCGCCAATGACAAATCAGAAAACAACTGAATATGATCTAAGTTTATCGCCTTCGACAACACAGAAAACAACGGAATATCATCTAAATTTACCGCCAATAACATCCCAGAAAACAACTGAATATGATATAATTATACCACCTATGAAAACTCAGAAAACGACTGAATATGATCTAAATATACCTCCAATGAACTTTATGCGCAATGTTAGTAGATCGAAACTTAAAGGAATGTATTTGGGCCCACTTGAAGACACCAAGACGTTAAGGGAAGATGAACCATCGCGAGATACTGATTCATTGCAAAATGTCAACCGACCAACGGAAAGAACATCTGTAGATGTAAGAACTGCAAGTGAGTTATTCCCGATGCCTTTTTCCACAGGTACACCTAGTACTCAAACAGGTTTGCAGGTGACAGTACAATCGCTCGATTCTAATGCAATACCTGATACTAAAAGTACTGATAGTCGCATTATCATGAGCCCTATACCTATTCCTGACGTACAACATCCCATTATTCGTTCAAATATGGAAAGTCAATGGAAAGATGTGATGACAACGGAAACACCTACTAAAAATACGGAAATAACGGACATACCTAACGTAACCCAATTAGCAACTTCAGGATTATCAACAGATTTATCAATTGAAAAAGAAACATTGGATAATTCAAGCCTTAGAACATTATCAGCAATTGAGGCTAGTTCTGGATATAATGTAAGTTTTTACCCAAATTTAATTCACAGCTCCAATTTTGTAAATGAACAAACTTCAGCACATGACGATGTAATCCCATTGAATCACAATAATGTTGAATATTCAAAAACAGCGGATAGAATGAATTACTCTAGGGTTGCAACTATCCCTGGCAGCATTTCGTTGAATAGGAAGGAACGAGTGTATACCCCGAATCATCAAAATGGAAGATTTAGCTCGCATTCAAGTATGACCGATGATTATTCTTATGAGTATGATGATAGTGATTACGAAGTTGATCATGATAGTGATTACGAAGTTGATCATGATAGTGATTACGAAGTTGATCATGATAGTGATTACGAAGCTGATCATGATAGTGATTACGAAGTTGATCATGATAGTGATTACGAAGTTGATCATGATAGTGATTACGAAGTTGATCATGATAGTGATTACGATGATTACGACGATGATGAATTTTCTTACGAAAGTCATGAAAGTCTGGATGAACGTAATAGTGGAATCAAAGGCTTGTTGTTTCTGTCACGTTTACAAAAATCTAAACAGCTGACATCGAATCGACAACAAACAAGTGTGACGAAATCAACACTATTGGATGATTTCTCAAAGCTTACGACATTGAGGAAGCATTTTCAAAAGAACTACGATGATGATTATGAATATGAAGACGAAAGCGACTATGAATATGTAGATCACGATTACGATGATGCTGAAGATGAAGATAAGTACGATGATTATAGAAATATACATGCCGCTTATGAAAATATTAGGAATATACAAGGCATCGATACAAGATATAATAAAATGTGGAGTGGCGGGTCAAATAACGAACAAGTACAAAAAGCCAGATTAAGTCACGTGAGATACGATTTAAATAAATGGCGCGAAAATATGGATTTGAAACATCACTTAAATAGAAATAGACATCATTATCGGACACGTAATTTTAGACATCCTTCAATGCCACGAGTGAATAAATTACATCCAATTGATACACGACCCCACAGCAGGGTTCAAACGGGAAAATATCATAGAAATTATTTACTAAATTCTAATAAAAAGCCTGTTACTGTTAACGGATATGAGTATTATGACGATGATGAATACTACAGTGACGATGAGGATGGATATTACGATGATTATGATTACGATGAAGAGGAAAATACTGCTCCGTTAACTGGCAACAAATATACGAACAGAAATAGAATGGAATGGTGAATACCGCTGTACATCCCAAAATCTAATATTATTTAGTTAAAGAGCTATGGTCTTTAATGTTTTTGAAATTTAGTTGATCAGAAAATTACATATATTCATAAGAAACGGAGCAAAATATAAAGTTTCCCTCACTTCTATTGGGAGACTAAATAACGGTAAGCATTAATATACTTGTGTAAAAAAATGTGTCAAGGACCAAGGACCGGTACACAGAAAAATATACATTCCAATCGATTCAATTAAATAGAATCGCTTATTATTGATTTTAATTATGTTTGTTAAAGTTTTAATTTCAACCGATGATAAATAAAAACAGTAGATATGGTTAGACATTAAATATATTCCCATAAGACATAAAAAAAAAAGTTTCAATGAGTACTATAAAAAGGACAAATATGATAGAAAGCAATATGGGTTATGGTGTTTAACGCCACTTTCAACAATATTTCAGTTATATCGTGGCGGTCCATTTTATATGCCCAAGTAAATAATGGATTTTAATTACGTTTTGCTAAAGTTAGTTTTCTGTGCAGTGTTTCTTAGATCGTTGTTTCTCCTTTTGTCCTTCTTTTCTTTTGATCATTGTATTGTCTGTCCTTCTTCGATTCGAAGCTTCATATTATCCCTTTGGTATCTGCAAGCCTTTCTTTTAATTTAAACAGATGATAAAGAAAAAAAAACAATAGATAACAGTAGATAAGATTAAGCATTAAATATATTGCAATTCCAACCGCATCGGTGGTGTAATGGTTAGCATGCTCACCGCTAGCACGGTAAATCTTGGGTTCGAGCCCTGGTAGGGTCAAACCACAGACTGTAAAATTGGTATTTTTTGCTTCTTCACTAAGGACGAAGCATTAAGGAGAAAGAGCAACACCGGTCTGCACTGAATGGCGATAATACGTCCTAGTGGAGTTACATAGCTACCCAATGACTGTTGTTTCAGTGAGTTAGCACTATACAAATCCAACTAATCGTGTAGGTCTAGTACAAATTGGACATCAGTATCATCCCATCAAAATTAACTCGTGCTCGCCATGATATGGCTGAACAATTGCACATATGGTGTTAAACAACAACCGCTTACTCATATATTTAGCTACATGTATATTCCACACAGAATCTACCTGGTATAATATATATATATGTATCATATGAGGCATTAACTCGAATAATTCAGCGCCCTCTATCCGCTGTCGCTACTCAGCGACCAGCGGGAGCGTAATATAACGACTGGATTATTCGGGTTAATGAGGCATTTAAATGTAGATATTATTGTTGTTCTGTCCTTTTCCAGAATGTTCGCTTAATTTGTTGTTTAACATCACGTGAACATTATCTAACCAATATTCATCGCTAGAATAAGTAGGTAGATAGTGGCTCTGAGATGAAAATTAATTACATTGCCACAGATATCTAATAAATTGGACATGATTTGGGTGGGTGGTGGTGGTGGGGGGGTATGGTGTTTAACTGAACTTTCAATAATATTTCCGATATATCGTGGCAGTCCATTTTATTTGTGGAGGAAAACGGAGTTCCCAGAGAAAACCACAGACACTGACAAACGTTATCACATAATGCTGTATCGAGCACACCTCGCTTGGGCGGGATTTGAACTCACAACGTTAGTCAAATATGATAGAAAGCAATATGTCTAAGTAAACAGAATCGCTCATAATGGATTTTAATTACGCTTTGCTCAAGCTAGTTGTCAGTGTAGTGTTTGGTAGATCGTTGTTTGTCCTATTCGTTTTTTTTCTTTTGGTCATTGTGTTGTCTGTCCATCTTCGATTTACGGCTACTGATTACCCTTTGGTATAGTCAAACCTTTCTTTCAACATCTTTTCTTAACATTCTAGCATAAGCAACGGAGACCTCTCTCTCTGAGAAACGTTTGAAGATATCAAAGAGGTAATCACAAGCCGTAAATCGAAAAAAGACAGACCAGTAGGTTCCCATTGGTATGCTATCATTGTATGACATAAAGAATGAAATAATTAAAAAGCTATACGTATATTTCAGTAGAAAATAAGATTACAAACTTGTATTTTCTATTGTATGAAGAACAGAGTTTGAAGATACCAAAGGAATAATCAGAATCCGTAAATCGAAGAGACACTACACAAAATACTAAAGATCGAGTAACACGAACCTCACTAAAAACCGGGGATGAACTCGGGTGTTCCGGAAGGGTGAGCAGTTTCTGCTCCACTAGTGACACCCGTTGTTTTTCTCTAGCTACAAATCCGGTGATAAGTCATAAATGAGGAAAGGATCACGGGAAGTGTTTACGACATGTGGAACATATCCGTGGTCATTTGTGACACATGTGTTCCATAACGGTCACCCAAGTCATGGTGGCGACCGTAAAACTTTCGAAGTGATGACTTTAGCTTAACCAACAGGAACCCTTGGTTCAGTATCTTCCTTGTTAGCAACAACATTCGATTAAGGAAATCCTGATAAAAACCGCAAGCTTTGGAATATCGGATCAACTGAGAGATATATACTCAATATAGTCGAAATGTATGTCACAATATGGATAGCATTACTTCATAGTCGACCCTCGCTATCTCGAAGTCGACGGGACCACAGAAATAATTCGACTCACCCGTAGTTCAACTCAACGAAATTAGCGGATTACGAGAAGGGAGATAACCAAGAAATGATCCGACTAAAACAAGGTTGACAATCCCGTGTGATACAAATGTATCCCACGAATGGTAGATTGATTGATTATTGTTTAATATCAAAAAGGCAATATTCCATCTACATTCATGACAAACAAACAAACAAACAAACAAGCAAACAAACAAATAAATACAATCATGTAGGTAAATTAGAGGCACTGGAATTAGCTTGTGGGCGGAGATCTAGATTGCTACAGGGAAAAGGATAACATATATTGGGCTATATCGAAATGTGTTGCCTTTTTACGGGCCATAAATGACAAATCCGAAATAGCTACTGCTCATGAGGAACGACTACAAGTGGTCTTGTGTGCAAAGAGAGTCACACTCTCCATACACTATACACTTGTTCACGCCCTGACATAAAAGATGGCGGCGTATTTGATTCGTACCACAAATCAATCGAACTCATTTTTTTCGGAGGGGTTATATCTCATAGCGGAGAAACTATATCATTTTCTAATACCCCGCGGTTGGGGTATCACCTAAATCTGTCACACAAACACTAAAGTTATAGCTTTGCATGATTAGTTTAACAGTCGGGTGAATCTTGTCAGAAATGACCGAACACTATACATTTGAACAATAAATCAATCACACTGTTCTAACATTATTTATCATGCATAAATGTATACAATACCATCTAACAACATTGTATACCAACTATATAAGACTGTTGTTTTTGTTTATTTTTTCTTCTTATTTTCTGCTTGTTATGTCTGCCCTTCACCGAATGGAGACATATTGTTTTACCTTGAATCATCCTTTTCTAATACAACCTTGTCCAGGGTAGAACTGCTTTGTCTTAAAACGCAGTGCCTTCATATGGATGTATGGATGTATGTTAGGATATGGCGGATTGTCGCGTACGTATGCATTTAACATGTCAAGCTCAAATGAGTTAATTTTATCAATGGCAGAGTCATGGGGACAAGTGAAGGGAAACATGTTTTAGTTCACTAAACAGTCCAGCAGGGCACCTGTGACAATAGTACCTCTAGTTTTATTTCAGTTTACTTATGCTATGGTTATACTCTGTGTCACTGAGTTTCAAAACCTGTTTGAGACGGTCGGAAATGAAAGAAGAGTTTGAAGATACCAAAGGGGTAATCAGAATACATATATCGAAGAAGAACAGACAACACAATGACTAAAAGAAAAAGTACAAAAGGACAAACAACGATCTACAAAACATGCACATAAAACTAAATATTGAGTAGCACGAATCCCACTAAGAACCGAGGGTGAACTCACGTGCATCCTGAAGGGTAAGCAATTCCTGCTCCACTAGTGGCAACCGTCGTGTTAATCTAGTTATAAACCCAGTAATAAGTCGTGAATGAGGAAAGGACCAGGAAGTGTTTACGACAAGTGGAGCATATCCGTGGTCATTTTTGACACAGATATTCCATAACGGTCAACCAAGTCATGGTGGCGACCGTAAAACTTTCGAAATGATGACTTCAACTTAGCTAAGAGGAACCTTTGGTTAAGTAGCTTCACTGTTAGCAGCAATCCTCTATCAAGGATATCCTGATAGGAACCACAAGCTCTAGAATATCGTATCAACTGAGAGCTATATACTCCATATGCAGGTGCTGCTGGAATGTTGCTACATATGAATGGAAAGTTCACGATGGGAAAATTGAAATCATCTCTTTTGTCGTAAAGTTTCGTTCTTATATTGAATTATTTTATATATTATACACAAAGTTAGACAACTCATATATTATAAAACAAAAGTAAATGAAATCTAGTTATTGGCACAACATAGCAATACAGACGGATCACGACACCTGACACAATTAAGTGGCCAGTCAAGAAATATAGCCCTGGTGGTCATCTGACATATTCAACAGCAATAAGTCTGGGGATGGAATGCAAGGAACAAATGTATATGCAATGCAACTGTTTCGTTTACATGTCATGATATATAATCCGTTTTTACTGGTCTTACATTATTATTACTTTACTATGCAGTGCGACCATAAAACGTTCGAATTGATGACTATTTACAGCGATGCATAAAACTAATGTGCATCTGAGAGATTAATTGTTTGTGCAACATAAATCCAGAGTGAAATATCCTTCATTATCGTTCCGAATGTACCCGTTTGTTCGGGTATCACAGAAGATACAAGATAGACTTTTCGGCCATTGTTTATGTCGGAAGTGTAACATGGGTGCATTTGGTCGGATGTCCTCGGAATTCTTCTTAATGTAATGTCAACCAGTAGGTTACTGGAAGCCGTAAGATTGGCAGACGATATAAGAAAACATTGTCATATTCAACTAAGAACATCCCTCAGAAAAACAGAAAGTGTTATTGAAAATATAGAGGCAAATTTAACGAATCATGGTAAGCAAAGACGGTGACCATGTAATATTAATTCATACGAGTGCATGTATTAATTATTCGTATTCGTAATATATATATACATTATTTCAATTTCCGTACACTTATCCATAGATTTGATAGATTGATTGATTGGTTGATTGGTGTTTAACGCCAACTCTAGTAGTATTGCAGCAATATAGTGGTGTTAATAATAAAAAAATTAAATCCTCTCATAAAGTTGATAGCGAATTAAAACTTCTAACCAATAATATTAAACACTAGAAATAAGATGAAATATAAAAAATACCACACCATCAGATCAGTATAAATAGCAATAGAAATAAAGCATAAACTATACTACAACATAAGTACGGTAATAATAATAATAATAATAATAATAGAGCTGACGGACACGAACTCCCTAAAGGGGGTGATTATTTCCTTCTCAAACAGTAACTACTGTCATGAAGTAGCATCATTCTCAAACATGTAAATGTACATATAACTGGCGGGGTGAGAACACGAGAAGTGCAACGAAATACACCAGTGGATGGTTCAGACCTGGAAGACCAGTATGGATTTTCAGCTTCGAATTGTGGTCAGGTTAAATTTGACATAGCTAATAAATAATTCAGTTTTTGATTACATAGCTCGAGAATTGCAAAACTCTAAAGGACAAAAGTTTATCAGTGACTTACGACAGGTCGGTGATTTTCTCCGGATATTCCGGGTTCCTCCACCAATAAAACTGATCACCACGATATAACTGAAATATTGTTGAAAGTGGCGTGAAACACCATAATTTTAACCCCTAACCCTAAAGACAAAAAAAATCATCTATTTAAAACAAGAAAATGTGTTATGTGGATAGTAATGACATATGATTATTGCCATAGAAATCTACATAAAGGCATTAATATATTGGGACAGGGCTCTTAAAGTGTGATTTTATAGTCTTAGACTTACCTGTCAATCAAAATGGACAATCAACATTGATTTATGATAAAGAAACAAATACAGGTATCATTTTTACCTATACATAACATAATTTGTCATCTTCTCAGGTAAACAATTATTCAGGGTCTACAGATATATACTTGATTTACACAAAAGTTATTTTGTCATAATGGTCTAGACTGAAATATCCATTGGTATTGTGAAGTGGTTCGGAATACTTCCGGTGAGTTCCGAACATTCTGTTCTGGGTGTGTGACAACTGGACGACTTCTGAAATTGTTTAAAATGAAGAGTTTCGTCTTTTTGTCGGTGGCATTGATTCTGTTTGTTGGAGGTAAATATTGCATACGCACCATCATACGTAACGAAGGATATTAAAATTATAATATTCAAATGTCTATCAAAATAATGAATATGAATATGCATGGACATTCTATGAAATTCACAAATTTCATTCAAATTTTATGCAATTTCGTGTATTCGTCATTTGTTAATTATTTTAATTATTTCAAAGTTATTTATGTGTCATTTTAAAGGTAATATTTTGGATAATCATATTGGTAAAAGGAGGATGTATTAAGAAAAAAGGAAAAGTGTGGTTCATTTATATATTATCTTTACTGCAAAACGTACATCTTAATGTAGACATATGAATCGGAAATGCGTATTTCATCGACAAAATATTATTATATCGTGCAATATTATAATATAAAACAGAAATCTCAAATTTAGTCCACGCAACGCTTGTCTGGAATAACTATCATCGGGTACGCTTATTATATACTCTGCAAAAAAGGAGCGCATAATAATTTTTATTTAAAATTTGATTCTGTGTACTTCAAATTGATTTTTGCACAGTAATTCTATTGTATGTTGAGCTAAAATTTCACATACGAATGTAATACATGATGCTGAATAAATATTTGAAAAATAAAACAGTCGCATAAGGTAAATTGTGTCAATTTCCAGTTTCTATTGTGACCACCATGTATGGCTAACACTGTTCTGCATCTCCTTGCCATGGATCGAATCAAATTTGTATTCGGACTTGTGGTATGATTTGCCATTCATGTTGCAACGATTGGCTGGCTACGCCCAGTAATTGATCGTAGCTAATTAGCGTTTCCCTGGGTCAAAACTGCTCCAACATAAGCGCTTCTTGGCCGAATTCCGCGTTGGAGAACCCTGTTACGGACTGTCTAGACCAAACTTCTCCGTAGACCTGGGATATCAGCAGCAGTGACTGATCGATTACTTAGATGGAATGCCCGGATATATCGATCTTCTGATGGAGTAGTGATGTGTACTACCATGTCTAAGCGACCTTGAGCTGATCCAGTTTGATTTAATCTCTGTCAAAGATGTGAAATTGTGCTCTTGTGAACGTTAAATTGTCGGGCGACTTCAGTTTGAGTTTGTCCAGCCTGTAGACGGCAGATTACGCTATTACGAGGAGAAGGGTCCAATCTTGGCATAGTGGCATTTCACAGGAATGACAATTGGCTATTTAACACCGGAGTTTTATACATGATAGTTTCACGGGTGAATTAACAACAAGTTTCCGATGGAATACAGTTTTTCTCCATAGTAACTGCAACCTTCATTTTCAGGTCTTGAGTTACCAAATTGTTAGTACCGGCATTCTATATTTTTAAATGTTTAATTCTTTAATATTCATTTATTTATTGTCAACTTTATCTTAAAAATGAATCGGACCTATGCGTTTCTTTTTATGCAGAGTATATAAATGAACTTACGAATAGATCTGGACAAACTGTTTAACATACAGAATAACGGGTAAAACGCAGGACATGTTTTTGATTTGTTTATTCTCTCTGTTAACAATGTGTGTTTATATATGAATGTGTTGGGTGAAGGAGAGAGGAGGTAGGAGGGTCATAGTATTCAGGAGTTCCGTTCGTCTTTCTGTATCTTTAATTGTTTGCTTACTCCTCGGTAACCAGCGATTGGAATTCAATTAAACTTTCTGGATTTCTTTAGTAATTCATGGAATTGTGGGTCTCCTATTTTTTGTTTATCGCCACGATATAACTGAAATATTGTTGAAAGTGGCGTTAAGCACTATAAACAAACCAACTTTGTCTTTTGATCGTAATGATTTTTTGCGGTTTCCCATATCAAACAATGGACTTTGTTATTGTTGTTATATAATTGTAGGAATCCCACGTCAGCTATTTTTGAAACCAGTGACTGGTTTTCAATGACAGTTTCATGGATTCTTTCATAACTAATTTCATTGTACGCTGCTATTTTATTTTTCGATAATAATGATTTTTGGGGTTTCTCAATACAAACAATGGACATTGTTATTTCTGTTATATGATTGTAGTCATCATGCGTCCGCACATTCTGTGGAACCAGTGACTGGTAGTGGATTTCAATGAAAGTTAGTGTCATGAATTCTTACATTAACTGATTTCTTTGTGCGCTCCTATTTCATTTTTCGATAATATTGAGTTTTAGGGGTTTTTCATATCAAAACATGGATCTTGCTATTTCAGTTAGACATCTACCAACTCTACAAAAACGTGTGAAAAGATAAAATCTGTAGAATGATGGTGGGGGGAAATGTGTAACACACAAATCACCAATCTTTGTTTTGTTTTTAATCTGTTTGTGTTTTAATGATGGTTTTACGGTAGCGCGCGGATTAGCATTTCAAAAGCGCGATTTTTTTGTTGCGAAAGTGAGCCTTTTCTGTTAATTTTTTGCTCACTTAAATTATATAAAAAACATATGTAAAAGGGGTCATTTTCTGATGAAACGGACCACCAATATTATGTTAGTAAAGTCGTGTTTTTATTTCCAGTCAAAATTGTGGTCTCGGTCTATTTTGCTATGATATTTTACTTAATTTATCACGTTTTGTCACATGTTGGTTTATCTGTATATAAAATGTATATTTAGATATTTACAAATAGCTAAGTCACGCTATTAAATTACTTACGTTTGTTTCCTGTCAAATAAATATTAAAAATGAGGCATTTGTCAAAACAAAGCTTACCAGGTGGAAGAACTTTATTCTCACCAACCATAGCAAATGACACTATTAAATGGTACATAGAGGATACAAGCATAAATCACACTCAGTGTTTACAACACACGACAAGATGGATGAAAATAAGCAAACACGAAATAGTTGCATATTAAAGTTAAAAAATTAATCATAACCCAAGGCCGCAAGAGACTGATGTTTAACCTGGAAGACACGCCTTTGTGAAGACCATTCTGATCAATTTACAAAGATTTTTTTAATTTTAGATTTATTTTTTTACTTTAAATTTAATATTCCCCAGTGAATTTTAAAATATTATTTCTGTACTGGTAGCTTTTGTCTAAAAATTGTTTTTTCTTGTTTATCAATGTTGGACATTGAAATAGATAGTGGAATACATCGCCTAATTTACAAATTATGTTTCGTCTTTCAATACATTGCCAACGTCAGATTTAAATGCGCGGTCTATGGTTGCATGTCCTGATACAATATTCAAATTTAAAATGTTTTTTCTATAAACTATGTACGCCATGATATAGATGAAATACAGCTTAAGTTGGCGTTAAACACCAATCAACCAATCAATCAATCAATCAATCAATCAATCAATCAATCAATCAATCAATCAATCAATCAACCAAGCAATCAATCAATCAATCAATCAATCAATCAATCAATCAATCAATAATCTATAAATTATAAATATCGGATATCAATTTTTGTTGAAAATAAATAGCATTGCTACTAAAAAACGAGGCTCTGTTTATTTTTCAACTTGAACAGTGTGCATGCTTCCTTATTGATCTCGTATCGAAGCACTGTCAATATACCGGAGTATCTTCACATTTTACATTCTTGAATTATTGCTGCTGTTAAAAGTTAAAACAAAATACAAGATTGTCGGAACAGTTCCCAATTCCAATAAAACGAATCGTTGAAACAGAGTCAAAATCGATATCCTAACACACTCAGTTCCTGGCTTGGTACAGGCACTTCAGTAAAAAGTGGCGGGGTTAAGCTAGTTATATAGCCCCAAACCTACCCATAGTTAAATATCGAGAATCAATATATTGTTTATGTTCTTTTGTTTCAATAATACTGTATCTTATACGTAAAATGTATTTTATTTCATAGATATAAACGATAGCACTTAAGGGTGTAGGCCTGGGTAACCCCCAAATTTTCCCATCATTCAATTTTTTTTAATTTGCACCATGGAATAGTTATGTCTAAATACATTTTCTGACAAAGTTTCAAGAAATTTCACCGTGTCGTTTTCTCCATAGCATATCCTAAATATAGCCATTTTGGGGGTATTCCCGACGCCATGTGGTAATAATAGTTTCGGAAGTTTCTAATCAATATACGCATTTATTTCTGGTTGAAAGGGAATATTTTGACTTTAATACACTTGACAGTGTTATTGTTCAATAAATATGAAATATCTAGCATATATGAATATCCTGTATGGAGATAATCACGTGCAAACAGTGGAAATTGGGAAAAAAGGGGGATGCCTGAGGTACCACCCTGGTATTAAAAATGTTATTGAAAAAAATCCTGTCATTTAATTTCCACCAAAAAATGTCACAGTAAAGAAAATATATATAGACATCATTGAACCAAATTTTACAAACTTTTACCGTCGAATTTTTAAAATATTCAAATTTATGTTTTTCATGGCACCCAGAAAAAAAAATGAAATTGTTGAGGAAAGTTACCACACACCCATCTTTTGCTAGTTTCTTTGCTTGTGAGATAAAAATTAACTAGTTACCAATAACAAAAAACTTTTGAATTCTTATAATTGACACAGTGGATGTCCATATTACCAAATGACTGCATTTGTCTTTTTTATTTTCAGGTCGGCTGGGGAGGGGGAGGGGCGGTTTGAGGGTGACTATACTTGATTAATTCATTAAAAAAAACACACACACACAGACATCCACCCAGGTGTATTGTTAAATTCCTTTAAATTCTGTCCTCCAGTTGTATTCGTTTGATTCTGATTATTCTTTATTTGTCTTAGGAGAAGGGGACAGCGGTATAAGAGAGGATCAGATAATATTACAATTTTTTTCCCAAACATAGCTTTCTATTTTTTACTACCGTATAATTTGCTCTATAGTTTCATAATATCTAAGATTCCGATGAATATATTTATTTTTTGTTTCTTTTTACAAACCCTTGAATTTCAATAGAAAAAGGTTGTCACACAAATTGTGTTACATTTCTGGCATTTTTGACAACATATTTCGATGAACATTTTTTCTGGAAAGAGATATTTCAATGATATTTTGTGGACATATAATAATAACACACTGTCTGACAGTGGCATAAGCAGCAATAAGATATTAAAATACAAGAAGCACAACTATGGAAAGGTAAAAGGAAAAGGAGTCATATTTTTTAACTGGCCAAATCCAATGTAAACAATCTTTATCACCAAGAAGCTTGGAATTGAGGTGGAATTTTCAAACGCACAGATGATCATATATTTGAGATTACACTGAAAATAGAGTTATCTCCTATACCCCAGGTCTACACCCTTAAAATATACCTATAGACGGATTTTTGAATGACACCGGTTAAAGGGGAGATAATAAGGTCGGAAAACTTTGCTTAATTTCGTATAGTGTTGTACTACATTTTATCTTATTACTTATCTTTACGTTCTTAGTTACGTGTTGTCAAGTCTGCTACGATTTCCGCATGAAACAACGTTTGGTGCGTCTTTACTCGCTCTTGTTTTTAGGAGAGCTCATATCTTACTTGTGCTGTTTAATTGTGTTTAGTGGTGTCCTAAACGATTTGATAAAATGAGTAACATGGTGGGTGTTTTATTAGAGGCAGGAGCTGATTACCCCTTCGAGTAACTGCGTTCACCTCAGTTAATTTTTGTGTGCTTTTCTTTGTGGTGGGGGGAGGGTGTCCGTGTTTTTTTTTGTTTTTTTTGTTGTTTTTGTTTTTTGTTTTTGTTTTTTGTTTTTTTTGGGGGGGGGGTTGTCCATTCATGATTTCCCCTTTGGTTTTCTCTAACGTTTACTTGCCGTGAACATGACCTTCGACAAACACTCTTAAATGCCGTGTTGCTCATTAAGACCTCTGCATTTCGTCTTTTGATGTGCAAAAAAGTTCTAAGTATGCAACAATCATTAACTTCCCATATGTATAATTATTCGGACAGGTCACACACAGAAACAGAGAATTTAATATCCCTTTTCTGTACTCAGGGGTTCAAACAACAGTTGTTTTCTAAATATTTTGCTGACTCCTATTACATTTGACCAGGTAAATATATATGATACAATGTATATATATACGTATAAACCAAATGATATTATCATTCTTTATGATACAAATGTCTGTCAACTTCAGACTTAATGGGGGTATTTTGACAATCGAATTATACTTCAGGTGGCAGCCATACTATTTTTTTTATTAATATGTTGCTCCTTTTTGACATCTAAACAAATGAACCGGGATTGTCCGTTTAATCTGATGTATATGTTCATATATAAATAATAACTTCATAAGCGTCGTTATTGTACAATGCAATCAGAGACGTAGGATTTGATCGAACATTGGGGAGGAGTTTTTTTTTAAAGGACCCGACAGTTGGTGGATGGGATGGGAGAGATATTGCTTTCCGGGGCAAGCTTTCAAAACTGGCATGCAAACATTGGAAAAAATGTTATTTGGCTGTAAACAAAGGTTATTTGGCTGTAAACAAATGTTATTTGGCTGTAAACAATGGTTATTTGGCTGTAAACAAATGTTATTTGGCTGTAAACAAATGTTATTTGGCTGTAAACAAATGTTATTTGGCTGTAAACAATGCCCTTTAACCTCTTGATTTGTTGTTGGCTTCCACGCTTCCAATTAAACTTTTTCTAAATTTTTGCCGAAAAAAGTGGGGGGAGGCAAAGAGATAGATTTGAAGGAGGGGTATTGGCTCCCTTTGCCCTCCGGCTCCTACGCCCCTGTTAATGCTTGCTCTATCCGAAGCAAATATTTTGTGAATATTTGTATTATCCGATCAATCTACTGCAATAATTTTTTTTTTGCATCAAGATTCAGTGGATGATTAAGCAAATTTGTCCATCATATATATGTTTCACTATTTTTGTCTTCTCTTTGAGAAATTAAAAAAAAACATTTATCTATTCTGTATCATGCTTCACTAGTGAACCATTATTTGTACATGATAACAGCATCTGTGATGTAATGGTTAGAGTGAACCCCTGTTGGACCGAACCAAAGACTATGAAATTCGTATTTCATGCATTAAAGCGTAAGAGCAAAGGCTTGTTGGTCGGAATCAGGATAACGTGTCCGAGGAGTGGGGTGACATGCCTACCCACGGATTGTTGTTTCAGTTAGCTAGTACTATTAACATCCAACTAAGTGTGTTGGTCAAGTACAAAGCGGACATCATCATCATCATCATCATCATCATCATCATCATCATCGTCATCATCATCAGCAGCAGCAGCAACATCATCATCATCATTTCCTTGAATGTAAATTGTTCTCGCTAAGATATAGCTGAAAAATTGCTAGTTTGTCGTTAAAAATAAATATTAATGTCATTCAATCACTCACTCATCACGTGTATTTAACCCCTACCTATATACAATCAGAGCTTTTCAAATGCTTTGTGGTAAAGGACTAATAGAGTTTCACAGTAATACTGATACTTATAGTAAATCACAGAACATGATCTGTGGTAAAATAATAACAGGGTTTTGCAGTACTACTGCTACCTATAGTAAATCATCGAACGTGATCTGTGCTAACACACTAACAGAGATTTACAGTTATACTGCTCTCTATATTAAATCACCAAACGTAATATGTGGTAAAAGGCTTAGAAGGTTTTACAATTAAACTAAATATTGGATAGTTATGTCAATGTCAGTTGAAATAATGATTGAGCATGAAGACATTTATATGATGTATTTCAGGCTCGTATGGCACAGCTCTACAATCGGATCGTGATGCCACTATGGCTCTGGAAAGAGTGTTTGAACTGAGAGATAAGAAGCTGGTTCCAATATCTGTTAATATTGTACCGCTGAACACACTGGGATCTAATCACTGGATTACAAAACGTAGCACTGATGAATTTTCTTCTCGACGCAGGAAGAGGAAGCGACGAAGGAGTGATAACGGTGGTTCTGAGGGTTTATTGAAAGCTAAACAAATTAAGGCAAAACAGTTAAAAGCCGGATCGCTAAATGCAAGAAGGGTTAAAGCGGATCGTATAAAAGGTGATACTATTATATCAGACACAATTCTGGTAACAGCTGGCCGCAGGCGCAGTCAATCAAGAGTTGAATCTAGATCTTTCGAACAGCGACCAGCAGAAAGACGACCTAAGACACTGATTCAGCCAGACAAACAACCAGTACGTATCAATATTCACCTGCCAGCAGAAGACAACGATCCTAATTCTTTACAAAATAGACGACCTCCTTTTGAAATAAATGACAGAAGGAGAGGACGACTTGATGACATACAATCGCCTCGTTATTCAATTCTTGATAAACTTGTGTCACCAAACGAAAATAACGCCGTGCGAAATTTAGATACCCTACAGGCTAATCCACAAGGAGTACTAAGATCTCGTAAAAGAAAATCCAGGAGAAGACAAGATGGTATTGGTTTTAAAGAAGCAGTAGCACCAATTGCTATGAGAGACCGATCGATGTTAGATGCCAGGGACCTTTCGATGCAGCCTCTAGAGTCTCAATCAATGTATGAGCAGAGACCTTCTGATTTAGGACTTTTACAAGCAAATGATATATCTGCTGGTGATATTAGAACTCGTTCAATGAAAGCAGATACCATTACCGCTGATCAAATTCAGAGTCAGAGAGTAAACTCTAAAAAATTGCGTGTGAATGACGGTGGTGCTGCCAAAATGGCGTTTTTTGTTCATCCTAAGAATTCAGCCTCAAATATAAATGATCAATTTGACAATCGTGTGCCTTCAAGAAGAAACACAAAGATGACAGATCTTAATCCTAGTGGGTCCGTTGTCAGCGGACTAGCTGAACCAATACGTCCGAGATATAGAACAGTTGATAGCTTACCGTCAGCGGTAGACAACTATCCATTTGAAAGTCAATTATATAGAGGGCGTGACCGTTCTGCACAAATGACACGCGATACCGTACCCACGCAGGGACTTCTTTCTCGCGTTCGCCTAGACCCGTTTAGCAATACTCAATCAAAACAACACGAAATTCCCCCAGATCTTGAAATGCTAGGAATCTCCAGGTTTACCACACCAGAACGCAAAATGTATGTAGAACAGCCAGTGATCAAACAACCACTCAAATATCGTTTTGAAAGTAAATCTCGATACGTTCCGTCCGAACCTGCACCACAACCAATCGCAATTGAACAGAATTTTGTCCGTGGACCGCCAGCTATGTTCGATCGAGTTGACCCTTCCGTTGGTAACACAGAATACGTAAGTGACACTTATAAATCATTCGGTACATCTAAATCTATTAACACAATAAACGAGCCTTTCATGTTTTAAAAAAGTACATGTATAAATTGCTGTTTTTGTTTTAATAAATCGTCTTTCACTATCTTTTTAAGTACAATGGTGTACTGATTTTTTAGCGGTTTTATGGAAGATATGGGACACAAATCCGAGAAGAGAGAAGCGAAGTTCTTCCTATATTTTGGAGCGACTAGACAGTATGTAATGGTAAATCCTAGAAACTGTACACGAATGTATTATGTTTATTAAAATCATTACATGTGAGTTCGAGCTTCACTATGTCAAAGGTTAATTAGACTGTCGAATTTGATTCGAAATTACCGAGTATTCGAGTTGTGGGAGGTAAATAGAAGTTATTATTACTACAGGGGAGGGTCTTTAATTTTAGTTCGAGTTATCGAAGAAAACAACTTTCAGACTTTGAATGTATTTGGCTATTAGAAGATTAATACAATTAATTGACAATCATTTACAAATTATCCATTAAATTTATACCGTATCGGAGGTGTATTGGTTAGCGTGCTCGCCTTGAGTGCAGTAATTCATGGGTTCGAGTCCGATCGGATCAAATCGAAGACTATGAAATTGGTATTTGTTGCTTCTCTGCTAAGCACGCAACATTAAGGAGAAAGTGCAAAGACTGGTTGGTCGGAGTTAGGGTAATGTGTCAGAGTAGGGCGACATGTTCTACGCACAGATTGTTGTTTCAGTAAGTTAGCACTATAAAAATCCAACTAAGTGTATCGGTCTAGTTCAAAGCGGGCATCATTATCATCTCGTCGAATTGAATGTAGATATTTTATTCAGTGCGCATGACGCGTTTTTGGAATAACCTTCATCCGGTCCGCTCAAAGTCAAATGATTGGAAAGCTAAATAATTTAAAAAGCCTTTGTGAGCAAGAAAACCAAAGGAAACAGGACAGCCAAAATCGGTCTAGGTCACCAATACAGGAGGGGAGGGGGAGGGGGAGAGAGAACCTTAGTTTTAATTAAAAAAAAATACATGATTTTGGAACTGTAAATATTTATTTAAAAAATCTAAACAGTGACTACTGAGCTAATGTACCCTGTTATCGCCATGATAGAGTTGATACATTGCCAATTAGGCCTTAAACATCAACAATCAATTACTCACTACATTAAATTTCTCAAAATATGATGGTGACAATTATGTTGTCATGTCATGTACTATGAATACCACATAAACAGGACAATACGACGTGGGGCTGTTTTTCCTGGACAGTAAATGTTAACAAAACTGATAATCAAATTATGATTTGCAAACATAATAAAACAAGATGTTATTAGTATACTACATATAAACAATCGACATTTTACAAACAAGAAAAGCAAGTTATAACGTTAAAGTACATATTTGTTTTAATTTCTTCTAAACTGCCTCGGTGGTGTAATAGTTAACGTGCTCGTATAGAGTGCGGTAGATTGTGGGTTCGAGTCCCGATCGGGTATTTGTTGTTTCTCCGCTAAGCACGCAGCATTCAGGAGAAACAGCAAATATTGGTTGTCTCGGAATCGGGCTAATGTGTCCGTGTGGGACGATATGTTTATCCGCGTACTGTTGTTTCAGTAAGCTAGCTCAAAAATTAATGGTCTTTGGATATTAGAAGACCAAAATAAAGAGGTCATGAATATATTGGGATTAAATTAAGAACTAAATCATGGAAGCCAGAATGTGCTTTGAGTATTAACATGAATTGGTGAATAAAATTTACTAATATCCGCAAACCCATGTCAAAACTCAAAACACATCGCGGCTTCCATGATTTATTTCGATTCTGATATGTTTAAGAGTAAAATACGGTAGTATACATTGATTGGAAGACGGTGATTTATATTTACGTTTGCAGAAAATGTCGCACACAATTTATGCTGCCAATGGAAAAGTCAGGCACATTCACCGGCGCATGTGCGAATGAGCTTATACCATCGATAAATCGCTCGTTTGTCGACAAAAAGAAAGAAGGACGTCATGTTAGAATATTGATTATATAATAATAATCGTCGTATTACTGTTATCACAAACCCGGTGATAAACCATTAATGAGGAAAGGACCGGATTGTTTTATACGACAAACGGAACATATCTGTGTCATTTGTGACACAGATATTCCATAACGGTCAACCAAGTCGTGGTGGAGACCGTAAAACTTTCGAAGTGATGGCCTCAACTTAACCAGAAGGAACCCGTGGTTCAGTAGCTTCCGTGTTATCAAAAACTCTCTATCAAAGAAATCACAAACTCTGGAACATCAGATCAATTGAGAGATATATACTACAAATACATGTGCTGCTGGAATGTTGCTACACATAAATGGAAAGTTCATAATGGGAAAATTGAAACCATCTCTTTTGTCGTATAGTTTAGTTCTTAACCGTTCCCAAATTTCAATTTCGAGGTTTATGTCCAGGTACTATGCAGATATAGCTGTATATGAAGTATCCTTTATTTCAAGATTAATAGCATAGATGCGATCAACAAAATCACCAAGCTTAGAATTATTTAGTAAAATGACCTCATCATATATTTTATATGAAAGATATGGAGAAATATTTGAGTGTGGAAAGACATTTGACCCATTGCTGTATGTCAGTACGCTTAACGTAGACATTTAGAACAATAAAGCTGTCACCTGTTGCTACCATACCAATAAAAACACAACAAATTGACACCTCACCACCTAGAATTTCATTTGTCCAACTACTCGTGACATCACATCAAATTGAGCCCCGCCACCCAGAAATTCACTTGTCCAACTATTTGTTGTTAGTGAAGCATTATCAAACTCCTCAGGTTTTTACCTAAATCTCTCACAACTTTCAAATATAGAAATTATAAATTTTCATTAGAGTTAGGATTATGGTATTTAAGGCCACTTTCAACACTATTTCGGTTATATCATGGCGGTCAGTTTTATTGGAGGAGGAAAACCGGAGTACCTGTAGAAAATCACCGACCTGTCGCAAGTCACTGACAAACTTTATCACATAATGTTGTATCGAGTACACCTCGCCTGAGCGGGATTCAAACTCACAAAATTATTGGTGATAGGGACTAATTGAATAGATCTTTGTAAATCAATCTACCATACGATCATGACACCGACGGCCCCCAATTTTGTCTTCGGTAAATGCCACCACAAGTATAAGACTAATATACCTTATATAGCCTCCTCCTTTTATTATAATGTTTTGTGTCACTACCAGATCAATCTCCTGTCATCAGAGTGTCTGTTATGTGTCACCTACAATATATATATGTATATATCATGATAGCTTGCACTTGTGGGTGGTGGTTTCATCATGAAAAGAAAGTTTAAACAGCGATTATCAACAAATCAACCACTATCAACAAAACAAACAATCACTCCTCATCTAAACTGAACTCACTGAACGCAAAAATAGACCACTACATAATTATGACGCTGGAAACTCAGATCCTGGCTTGAAACAGACACACAACTTTGGCGGGGTTAAACCAGCTAATAGAGTCCCAACCTTCCCCTCATGACAGAACAATATCTAAAACCTGTTGATGCACATTCAGAAAAGAATTGTTCGCATCATTGTCTGTCCAACTCAATGAAAGAAAAGTTTTATTGCCGAGGAACTTCTCAATCCATACTTCACGAAAACCAGAAGAATCACACACAAGACATAGTGGACTGTTCAATTGTAGTGGACAGCTAAAATTATTTCGAGACGAAATAAACAAAAACAGTATTTTGCAGCGTAGAATTTCACAGTAACCAATATCGCCATATGTTTATATATACATTAATTACACCTTATATAAGAATGCAGGATTCTGATTGGTTAATAGCCGTGATATTTTTTACAAATTCAGGCCTTGCATTGTGAATTTGCAGAATTTGTATTTCATGTAGGTGTATTTGCATAAGATTTAACTTTTTTTCATGGTATTTGCAAAATCGTATTTGCCGTTTTTACCCTTCACCGAGATGCTTGTAACAAAATTTGTAAAACGTTATCAGTTGTGCGTTTAATGTAACATCATTCGGTAGATTTAAACAGGTCCTGAAAACGACAAACAAAAGGATTTATTTATTTAGCCAGTGTTCTAAATAATATTCGGTGTAATTAAACAGATATATCATGTTTGGGAGGGGTATTTGAGAAAAATACCAGTCTTGAGACTAAATTTCCCTCGCCATTCGGCTCGGGAAATTTTTCGTCTCTCGACTGGTATTTTTCGCAAATACCCCTCCCAAACATTATATATCTGTATATAATTACAACTTAGATAAGAATGCTGGATTCTGATTGGTTATTAGCCGTGATATTTTTTACAAATTCAGGCCTTGCATTGTGAATTTGCAGAATTTTTACTTCATGTAGGTGTATTTGCATAAGATTTAACTTTTCTTCATGATATTTGCAAAATCGTATTTGGTGTTTTTACCCTTCACCGAGACGCTTGTAACAAAATTTGCAAAAACGTTATCAGTTGTGCGTTTTATGTAACACAATCGTATTTGCCGTTTTCACCCTTCACCGAGACGCTTGTAACAAAATTTGTAAAACGTTATCACTTGTGCGTTTTATGTAACATCATTCGGTAGAATTAAACAGATACATCATGTTAGGTCATGAAAACGACAAACAAAAGGTATTATTTATTTAGCCAGTGTCCTAAATAATATTCGTTGTAATTAAACAGATATATCATGTTTGGAAGGGGAATGTGCGAAAAATACCAGTCTTGAGACTAAATTTCCCTCGCCTTTCGTCTCGGGAGATGTTTCGTCTCTCGACTAGTATTTTTCGCAAATACCCCTCTCAAACATGATATATCTGTATAGTATCCCATGTCAGGAGTTACATGTCCAATAACTTGAAGTGCTTTGTGTTGTAATTAGCTATATAATTCACCATGACTTAATCTTAGGCATAGAATACCACACAATCAGAACATTTCTAAAATCCAATAGAAAAATCACAGAAAGGGGCAAAACCGATACCCTTAACACGAAAATGCGTGGCTTCTCAGTTTCCTGAATTGGTACAGACACTTCAATAAAAAGTGGCAGGGTTTAGATATGTTTCGGAGATTGATTATGGGTTTTTTGCTTCACCCTTTCTAAATAAAATAATGAAATTATAAAACAAAGTTAATTAAAGTTGTTTTTCACATTAGACAGAGATAAGTGCTTGTTTTTAAGATTTTGCAGTTCACAATTCAAATGGGAGTTATCTCCCTTAACCTAGTAAAATGACATATTTTATGATGTCTAGCAATTTTGACAATATATTTCGTGTTTCAGTATGGAGTAAATCACACTACAATCACAAAACAATCGATTAGAAATAAAGCATTGAAAATAAGTAACGTAATCGAAACATATGTTCATCCTTTGTTATGTCATTTCTAGTGATGCGACTCCTCTGTCCAAACCTTATACTCCAGTTTCTGCTATGAAGATGATTCTTTGTCACTGAAAATCATCGATTCGGCGATAATTTGTATCCAAATGAGCATAAAGAATACTACTGACATCGAAAAGTCTGCTTCTTATCATGTGAATATCAAGATAAAAGTCTGCTTCTTATCATGTGAATATCAAGATAAAAGTCTGCTTCTTATCATGTGAATATCAAGATAAAAGTCTGCTTCTTATCACGTGAATATCAAGATAAAAGTCTGCTTCTTATCATGTGAATATCAAGATAAAAGTCTGCTTCTTATCACGTGAATATCAAGCTGTGCTGTCTCATTCCTGAATAATCTCCTGCTTTAATACATATTTTATTTACATAATTTGTGATTGTTTACTTTTTATATGATCTAATTTGCTTTTGTGATCTTATTCGCTTTTTATTTGATCTTATTTGCTTTTATATGATCGTATCTGCTTTTATATGATCTTAATTGCTTTTTATGTGCTTCTATTTGCTTTTCATGTGCTCTTATTTGATTTGTATGTGTTCTAACTTGCTTTTTATATGCTCATATTTGATTTATCTGTGCTTACCTGTTTATTTTTTATATGTTTGCTTGTATATATGTTACAGTTGGTTTTAAGAGCTACATGTCGTAAACATTTCCCGGTCCTTTCCTCATTCACGACTGTTTACCCGGTTTGTACCTAGATTAACACGACGGGTGCCACCAGTGGAGCAGGAACTACTTACCCTTCCGGAGCATCTGCGTTCACCCCCCCCCCTCCCCAGTTTTTAGTGGGGTTTGTGTTACTCGACATTTAGTTTTATGTGTATGTTTTGTAGATCGTTGTTTGTCCTTTTGCACTTTTCCTTTTTGCCATTGTGTTGTCTGTTCTTCTTCGATATACGGTTTCAGATTGTCCCTTTGGTATCTTCAAACTCTTCTTAAGAGCTTCATGTAGCTCATGTTGTTTGTTATATGTATATATGTGCCGACTTTAAATAAAATTTACTTACTTACTTTTCTTGACTTTGATATCGACAACGAAGGGAGATTAAAAACAAAACTCTACGACAAACGCGATGGCGTCCTATTCTTCAGTAGCAATATTCCAACAGCACCAACGTATGTGGTTTATTTTTCATTACTCATGCGTTATTCTAGGACGTGTGTGCAATACAGTGATCATCTGTACGGAATGTGGTACAGATTGTTTTCTTTGTTGTTGTTTTTTTTCACTCTGTGTCTTGTGCCCAATGTTGCCTGTATCCATTCTTGATTTTCCCTTCGGTTGTTTCTAACATTTATTTACATCTTTGCTTTCTGTAATGAAAATCACAAACGCACTATTCACATAATGACTTGTATTTTCTATGAACCAGATGAAGTAACACTTCAGTTGATACGATATTCCAGAGCTTAAATAGTAAAAACGAAGTCTTCAGTTCCGGAGTGTCTGTATTACAGATAGCCACGGATATGTTCTTGTAATTGTTTGTAGGAGGGCTCATGTTTTATAGTTCCGGAGTGTCTGTATTACAGATAGCCACTGATATGTTCTTGTAATTGTTTGTAGGAGGGCTCATGTTTTATAGTTCCGGAGTGTCTGTATTACAGATAGCCACGGATATGTTCTTGCAATTGTTTGTAGGAGGGCTCATGTTTAATAGTTCCGGAGTGTCTGTATTACAGATAGCCACGGATATGTTCTTGCAATTGTTTGTAGGAGGGCTCATGTTTTATTTACGTTGTTTGTGCTTGCTTGCGTATAGAGGTGTTCAACACATATTGTGTTGTGTTTCTTGTTTCTTTATCTTTGTTTTGTGTTTTGTGTTCCCTATGTTGCCAGTTTCCATGGATTGTTCATTCTTGATTGCCTCTTCGGTATTCTCTAATGTTTATTTTCAGCTTGTCGAAGCCAAATCCCCTCCTTTCTTCGTTCATCCCCTATCACACAATATGACATATAATCCTTTTTGCACGAATAACGCGAAAGCTGCCACTATTAATTGGGAGCTACTTACCTTTCTGGAACACCTAAATTCACCATAGGATTTTATTGGGGTTCTTGCTGCTCAACCGTTAGTTTTCTATGTAATTTTGTGTTGGTTATTCTTTGTATCGTCGCTAAAATTTGTTTTTGGTTATTGTATTTTGTTCTTCGAATCTAGTATCTGCACTTATTTGAGATGCGTTTGTCAGGTGTCTAAATGACCTGATCATCGTTATTATATCTCGCTTCGATATGTTAAACCACATTCCAAACTGTGTTCGTTTGTGTGTACAGAAATTACCAATATTATTTGTAGTTGACTGTTTATTCAATCGTCCCTCAGTCTTTTTTTTTATTTTATTTTGTGATTTGTGAGAACATCATCGCAATCATCATTAAGGTATGGTTTACCTGGTTGTGTAATATTGTCAGAGGTCTTTGGAGGTGTTTTATAAGCTGTAGATAACAAAGATATGCTCAATTTTATTACTTAACGTCCAACTAGCAGTATTATAGAAATGAGGTAAATCGGCTCAGTGAATTTTGACTGCCACTGAAAAAATATGGAGAGTATGGACGGAAAATTTAGTCTTTTTCAGCGGCTACAATTTGTCTACTCTTTTTCAATAATCCACAAAAAAGGTATTTAGTGTGGTGGGGAATTTCCACGTTATCCGCTATGATCCCACGGTCCGGCACTGGGAACCATAACCAGTACTCACTCAAACATTGGGTTTCCAGTTCTTGTTTACATAGTAGACATTTTGCTTGATCAGACTTAATTGTTGCAGGGTTCTATCATTTCCATAGTGTTGTATTTTTTCTACCATTGATAAATGGTCATTTGAACGTATATTTGCATGAAGTTTCCATGGAAAATTTCAGCAGTAGAGAGTGATCTGTCATATGGAAGCTTTATCGGTGAATGCATGCATGAACCATTTCCCGTATTAAAATGAAAAATATAAGTATACTACACTCTCGAATCAGTTCCAAGATCCAATAGCCAAATCATAGAAAGAGGCAAAATCGATCGCCCTAGCATACACATATATGACCGTTGACTTTCCTGGCTTGTTGCAGGCACATTGATAAAAACAAAAGTGGCGGGGTATTAGAACCATAATGCAAAGATAGTCACTTAATTGATTGGCTAGTTGAAGAAATGAAATGTAAGTGCTTAAATGACAAGGAAACAATAAAATGTAATCATATTCACGGCACGATACAGGATATAACCTTTTTATGAGCAGGATTTTACACTAAAATCTTTACGCAATAATACTTTTACCAAAATTTACCTTACCCATAAATTTGGTTGAATCGTGATTTTTTAAATAAGTTTTTGTTATTACTATGTTGCAATCATTAATTCATGTGTCGTAATTATTCATTAGTATGCCACAATCAACATTAATTTGTGATAGAATAAACAAAAACAAACAACATTTAAGCGAAAAAATAAATTTACACTGTAGACATTTGACCCTAAAACCTATGTGGACAATTGAGCGAAGCCCACAACCTATCTCTTACTCACATGTAAAATATTACATGAGTTCGTTTTAGTCAACCAGTTGTAATATATTAAGTCCAGATGGACATAAAGGTAACGGTTCAGAATGATCACTATGTACCGTTATTATTTGTCTTGTCTGACAAAATCTGAAAAGGTTTATGGTCACTGCATGTCAACTATTACCACACTATGCTTTGATAATGGATCACAGTGTAATCCTGCTATTGTTCATGTGGAGTTTGACCTGGCAGTCATGAATGTATTGAAGAAAATATTCCCAAATTTCAGCATTAAATGTCGCGGATTTCATCTACATGTATCTATTTGTTTTAAAATAGTGCTGAACTTTTATCAATAAAAAAGACAATATACTGCTCAAAAACCTACTTCCACCTCCCCGTGATGAGCAGGGATCAATGGACGTTATGTCTGGCTAACGGAAGAGGTTTTATTCTCGCTCAAGTAGGTTACAAGTTGTAGCTCTTATGTCCTTTTTTTGCCGCTATTTTGTCCTGTCAATTCGCTCAAATGTCTTTCGCCGACGAAACGTCAAGGAATGGTAGAAAGACAACTGAAGTAATCAATCTAAACTAGAGGCTCACCTGAAGCTGTATCGCTCACTTGTACTTTCATAAAATTAATGTTTAATCAAGTCTAGATTTTCAGAAAGATAATATGTTATTCATTTCACATATGGTTCTATATTAATTTCAAATACATTAAAATTTTACCTTTGGTTCGCTCATGTTTCTGAAACGGTAAAAGCTACAACAAATGAGTTGCGAGGAATTTTGTAAAGCAATTCAACGAGGAAAACAATACACAGAAACCCGACTTAAGGTGGTACCTAACACTACAGGGAGATAACTCTTTAAAATCAATTGAATGTTTTAATTATATGATGTTTGTATGCAGATTTCAAGCATCTCGGTGATCAAAACCACAGAGAGAAAAGCTGCTATGTGGCTATTGAATTTATAGCTCCAAGTCTGTTGGTTGGAATTTGTTAAAATTTTGATACTTATTACAGCGGATATATTCAAACACACTGCCAAAAAAATAAGAAAATTAAACGAGCAGATCAAATTTTACCTGAAGTGTATGGTACCACCTTAAAGTAAAAAAAAACTTATCATTTTGGGGTGCTCTGGAATATAGTATCAACTGAGAGATGCATACTCTATATCCAAGTGCTCCTGGAATGTTGCTACATATAAATGAAGAGTTCTAAAATTGTACAGTTTTGGTCTTGATTGGCACTCTAATGGAAACACTTATTTTTTACAGTTTGTTTTACATAAATTAAAAACAACAACTTCTCAATAAAAAATCTAAAATTTATTGCTAAAATGCATAGCACTTTACACCTCTAGGATTCTGACGTTCCGCAAGATGAACCTTGCTTTGAGTGAGCGCGTGATTATTATTTAACGCAAGGTGAGACATTTTTTCAACTATATCATGGCGAGAACAAGTTACATATCAATGAGTTGAAGATGTCCGCTCTGTACTAGACCAACTCGTTTTGTTGGATTTCTATAGTGCTAGATAAGGGTAATAACAAAATTACCGAACACCGAGCAATCTTCCAAAGGGAAAGGCAAAACTCATAATTAAACAAACAGACAAAATCAGTCAATGACCGGAAAACTGGGAAAACCGCAATGGCCCTGACTTGATACAGGCATTTCCAAAAGAAATGGTGGGTTGATTCAGATTTTACGGCGCCAAACCTCCCGCTTTCATTACGGTTAAAAGCTCACTGAAACAACAGTCCGCGGGTAGATATGGCGCTCTACTCACACACATCATCATGAGTTCGAGCCAACCAGTGTTTTATCTTACCCCTCAATGCTGCATGCTTAGCGGGTAAGCAGCAAATAACAATATCATAGTCCCTGGATTGACCCAACCGGTGCTCGAACCCACGATCTACCGCAAGCGATGCGAGCTCACTAACCAGTATACCACCGATGCGGTTAACCTTGTTTTGACTATTTCATATGTGAATAAATAAATATAGCAAAGATATGTTGTAACAAATATTAAGAAACAAATTAATAACACACTTGAATCGTGATATTTATAGCCTTGTGGACAAATGAAGATAAATATCACTCTATTTGTGTAGCCATTTGTTCACATACCTTAAAGTGTATATCTCGGGAACAAACCATTTAACTTTTAGAGGAGGAGCTATAGTTCTCCGGAAGCCGGAATTTGTTTTTCACACGAAGCACAATTCAAATTATTTCTTGACGTGGAATATCATTATTTTTCTGCTGAAAATTTTAACAAAGTTACTCGCTGAAACTTGTAGGGTTAGATTATGTTTTGTTCATTTATTTTTTTATTTATTTGTTTGTTTGTTTGTTTGTTTGTTTGGGGTTTTTTTTTTAATTTTATTTATTTTCTTCTTTTTTTTTTGCATCTTTTATGTTAAGGTATTTCGTCTATAACACATATAATTGTTTTAAAAAAAACCTTATATACTCTCTTTGATATTTAAATAGCTGATCTTTTAGGATATATATATCGAGCTTTGGAAATTATATCTGTTGGATTCACTCTCATACACTAGTATTACGTTTCTAAATGAATATAATTAGTGCACATATTTTTATATAGTTTGTTTTATTGTTGAACTTATATTCGTCCGAATTACTGCTTTCTTGACGTTCAGAAATATAGATATATGCATGCTTATTATGAATGTTTATAATATATTGACAACTTTTATTTAGAAGCCATATTGTCCTGTATATACAGGTGATATATGATATTGCATCCTGTCAATAATGATGAATTATGGGATAAAAAGATTCAAGACCAATTTTAAAATGATTTTAAGTGAGTGAGTGGGTTATTGTCCGAAGCAGGCAGTCTTTGCTCTTTCTCCTTAATGCTGCGTGCTTAGCAGAAAAGTAACAAATACCAATTTTATGGTCTTTGATTTGACCCGACCAGGACTATAGCCCACAATATACCGCATTTGAGGCGAGCACCACCGATGTAGTTTCTATTTATGCAAAGATTATTACCTACATTTGTCAAATACGACTTGCACATGAAAAAACCGAAGGTGTGATCAAAACTGGACAAACCATAGGCACACCAGTACGAGGACAAATATAGCAACAACACAACACTAAAATTTAAACAGAGGGACAGCACGAACCCCATCAATAAACCGTGGGTGAACCCAGGTGCTCATGAATCGCAAACAATTACTGCTTCTTATAATACACCCACCGTGGTACTCATATTCAAATCCGATAGAGGGTCCCGGGTGGCTCAATGAGTTAGGTAGTTGGATCTAACAACTCATACAAGCCTATCACCAATACGGCGTTGGTTCGCGCCCAGCTTTGTAAATTACAAAAAAGGTGCACTCGACTCGCAGCCTTAAATGATAAAGTTTACCAGTTGCATGCCAAAGGTCGGTGGTTCTCTCCGGGTACTCCGGCTTCCTCCACCACTAAAACTGGTCTCCATAATATTGCTGAAATACTGCTGAAAGTGGCGTTAAAACACCAAAAATCAAATCAAATCAAATCAATCAAGTCCGATACAAGTCTTATCGGTTTAAAGGGAAAGAAACAAATCTATGTAAAAGGGAAAAGATATATTGACATTTGTTGTTTTTTTTTTGGTATTTAACGCCACTTTCAACAATATTTCAGCTATATCATGGCGACCAGTTTTAGTGGTGACGGAAGCCGGTGTACCCGGAGAGAACCACCGACCATGGGCAAGCAACTGGTAAACTTTATCACATGCGGCTGCGAGTCGAGTGCACCTTTTTTGTAATTTACAAAGCCGGGCGCGAACCCACGCCGTATTGGTGATAGGCTTGTATGAGTTGTTAGATCCAGCGACCTAACTCATTGAGCCACCCGGGCCCCTATTGACATTTGAGAAATGTATATTTTGCAAAGGCTTACCAGTCTGTGATGACGATTAGTATGAACAAATAAAGTAGCATGGTATCTACTCTAATGTCTAATCTTACTATATCTTAAAAGAAGTTACTGACATACTTATTCCTGATCTAGATATCTCCACAGTAACACCCGTTTTACTTAAATCCCAATATTTATTATATTCTGGCAGCATCATGCAATTTTTATTTCTCGCATATGTTGTTCAATCTTTAAATAATATGTATTTTTCTTTACTTCTCAAAACAACATTTTGGAGTGCAATATTCTTACCCCATCAGCTATATAATATAATTTTTGCAATCAACAGTTAACTCCCCTTCCCCAATAAACTACAAAGAAAAATGAAGAAAATATAGCTCTGTTTGCACAAAGTAGCTTGGCGTAAACAATATTTTATTATAGAATAAATTCAAAACATACAGATTCCAATAGTGATAATGATAATATTGGATTGGAAAACAGGTATAAGAAAAGGCATTGTGAAATAGAAATTATTCCATGTAGCAATTATGGATCATATAAAGTCAACAATTTGGAAAGCTAAAAAAAAGGAAAGGTGATTAGGAGCTTGCATAGCAAAGGGCTTAAACGTGAGAGCCAAAATCGGATAAGAACAGTTTGTAGAATTTAAAGGAGTAAGTAGGGGATCCCAATAGGCAATATAAAGCATTAGAACTAAAGGACAAAAGACAAACGACAAAAAATGGTTGATAAAGTACTTCACAGAAAACTAGAGATTGAGTAACAATATTGTAGCCCATCAAAAATATATACCAACGAGGATTGGGTTATGGTGTTTAACGCCACTTTCAACAATATTTCAGCTATATCGAGGTGGTTAATTTTGGTGTTGGAGGAAACCGGAGTATTCAGAGGAAACCACCGACCTGTCACAAGTCACTGACGCCCTGTATCACATAGTGTTGTATAAGTACACGCCTAAGGGAGACGAACTTTAGATTCAATAATGATTACAGTATTTATTAACAGTAAATGTCAATAATAAAGAATATCTTATACATCATATAAAAGGAATGTGCTTGGCCTTGAGGGATTTGAGACGATATTATTCGTCATATATACAGTCAAATATGTCCTAAAGGGCAACGACCTGTACATGACACATCACTGTCTATAAAGGGCACCTGTATATGACACATCACTAGCTATAAAGGGCACCTGTATATGACAAATCACTGTCTATAAAGGGCACCTGTATATGAAAAATCACTGTCTATAATGGCCACCTGTATATGACAAATCACTGTCCATGAAGGGTAGCTTCACTTTCCTCATTTTATGAATAATGCATATAATTTTAACCTGTATGAGGGCAACTTTTCATCAAGAGCAGATTGTCCGGTTACCTTCAGTAAGCTTTATTTACAGGTTAGATTGTATTTTTATCCATCAAAAGTATATTACTTAACTCCAAGACTGGCGAATTACATGTACAGTCAAAACTTCATTCAAGGGTCACTTCTATTTTCCCATTAAAGAATAAAGCATATAATTTTAACCTGTATATAAAGGACAACGGCTCATAAAGGGCACATTTTCAGATTCACTTCAGTACCCTTTATATACAGATTTTACTGTATTTAAGCTGTTCATCGAAACCAGTCTTGTCTACTGAACCTTAAATACTGTCAAATACATGTATATTGTCTGATTGTGTGTCTTTGCACCAATGGTGATTCCAATGTTTTCATTTGAGTTAAAACGTTGGGTTAAATCACCCAGCCCAAACACCAGCAATTATTGTATTCACAAGTTATTTACGGTCGTCACCATGGTTTCGTTATTGACAGTTACGGAATATCTGTGTCACAACAGACATTGTATTACGGGGGTATGCTTCGTTTGTCTTAACCCGGTCCTTTCCTCATTCATCACTTATCTCCGAGTTTGCAACAAGAGTAACGCAGCGTGTGTCCCTAGCATAGCTGGAACTGTTTATACTTCCTGTGTTTACTCTAGATTTTAGTGGGCTACGTGATTCTCAATGTTTAGTTTTCTATGTAGTGCTTTATATACCACTGTTTGTGTTTGTCCTTTTTTCTTTTGGCCATTGTATAATTTGTCTTTCCTCGATTTTCGGTTTCTAGTTGCTCCTTTTGGTATCTTCAAATATTTTTGTTTGTTGCATGTATAATGTTTTGTTTTAATATTTTGTAATAACATCGCTGTCATTTGGTCTGTACTTTCATGCATTGGATATGCCTATATGGTGATGTTATGAAAAGACTGTTTAAAGGTGATGATCAACAATTCCACCAATATCAACAAAGCCAACAACCATATATCACTTCAAGCAACTGAACACAAAAAGGATCAAGACATATTGTTTCTTGGAGCATAATTTACACAGCTTTAATATATATCTATGGAAATGCTATCGTCATCATAATGTGATGATATAGCTGTCATTTGGTTTGTACTTTAATGTCTGATGAAGGTTATTCCATAAACGTGTCGTACGCACTAAATTAGATATATATTGTTAACCAAGATTGTGTCGTATATCTATCAATTATTAAATCAGACAATTACACCTCATTAAAATTAATGAAAGACACACCTCGTGATCAATTACTGTCGTGTAAGTTGCATAATATAATTGATACGCAATGCTACGTGTGAGTCCATACATTTTAAAATCCAACAATTGTTTTTTTTAAAGAACTCATGATGGTGACAAATGTGATGCCGAGAAATATATAATTCGCAGGATAGTATTTCTTTTTTACCCAAAACACTCGATGGTTACAAAAATGGCCACCTATGACGTATCCATTGTGCCAACCTGTGACGTATCCATTTAAGATATATGTCAAAGCGTGTAAGCTGTTATATAGTTTCCATAGTCACAGGAAAAACTTCGGAAAATACATAATTATGAATAATAAACAACAAATAAAGTCCATATTCATGTCTAACGTGAATAATATGACCCACTTTAAGAAAAAGTGTCACGATCCTTGTATCATTAGAACCTATACAGAGGCTGTTATGGTGGAATATTACCGGAAGTAGTCAATGACTTCCTGTTCCAAGGCATCGATTGTCTCCCATGCTCATTACTTCCGCCAATATGTTCATGCAATCTCTAGTTGTTAATGCCTTCCTGTTCCAATGCATCGATTATCTCCCATACTCAGTACTTCCGCCAATATGCTCATGAAAGCTCCAGTTGTTACTCTGTTACTGGTGCGTGATTTCTATTATAGCATTGAATTGAATAAACGTTAGAGAATAACGAAGGGGCAATCAAAAATGGACTATTCAGAGAAACTGTTAACGCAATGTACACAAGACAAAGAAAAACAAAACAAAAACACAATATTTTTAAAGCGCATTTTAAATCAGTAAAAGCGCAAATACACTCTTTAATTGTAAAACGAATACAATGTGTTGTCAATGACAACAGATTGGGACAAAATTAATACAATAACTAGAACGATTAATCATTAATGTCAACTATAACCATGACTATAACTAACTTCTAAAATATTGAGAAAGCCAAGTTTGTCATTTGTTACATCTAATTTAGCAATAGAAATTAGAAATAGAAACTGGAAGGTATAAAGGTCTTTTAGTTGAAAATAAAATTTGCTTTAACAATGCTTGTTACATAAAGAATTGCATTGAATACGAACAACGTGTCATATTGTATTGTCCAGTATATGAAGATTTGCGTCAGTATTTATTTAACTACATGCTTCTTTGCATAATAATAATGTTATGCACTTGACTGATGCAGCTAAATTTATACTTTTATTTAATAATGTGAATGTGCGTTATCATTCTGCCAAAATCTGTAATGAGATTTTAATGAATAGAAACCATATTTTATTCTGGTAATTTTACATATGTACATATTATTGTTTATATTTTATTGATAACAATAGTCTCTCGTCAGAGTGGCTTTTGTATATTTTTGCTATGTCTGTGTTTTATTTATATTCATATGTTGTAAATCAAGAGGTGAGACTTTAATAAAGCATTTGTCTTGTCTTGTCTTGTCTAATATTTCTGAAAAACTATTCATTCAAAATATGCAGACATATTTTCGTTCGTTTGTAGAAGTTCGTGTTAACAAATATTTTCTTTATTTGGTCTGATTTGATTTAATGTAATTTTATGCATTTTTTAACATTTTTATTTGTTTATTGTTTTTCTTCCTTCTTTTTTTTTTTCTCTTTTCCTTCTTTCTTTTTTTTTTTTTTTTTATCTTAGCTTTTTGTTGTTTTTTTTTAATTTAGTATTACTGAACCAAGGTTGTTGTTCCTCACACATTTCATTAAAAGACATGCATTACATTTATATTTCCGCCGTCGTGGTTGTTATCGTATGGTAGTTGGATTTACAACTACTTATGCAATCAGTGCCTATCACCACTAATGTTGTGAGTTCGAATCCAGCTCAGGCGAGGTGTACTCGATACAGCATTATGTGATACAAGTTGTCAGTGACCTGTGGTTTTCTCCACCAATAAACCTGACCGCCACGATATAACTGAAATATTGTTGAAAGTGGCCTAACAACATAAGCCAACCAAACCAACCATCATTACATTTAAATTTAAGGACAAATTCATGCAAAAGCGCCTTTCTACTCTTAATTTTTTTTTTATTTATTTATTTATTTATCTATTTTTTTTCATTTCTTAATGATAAATGATAACAAATTTTAACATATTTTTTATTACTAAAAATAGCCTTAATAGATAATTTACAGCACGTCTAATCGTATCCGGGGGAAAAAGGAAAGATTTTACAGTACTTCATTAATTTTAACCACTATTTTTTTCATCTGTCATACGTTTGTTCTAATAAAGGTCTAATTATATTGCAATATGTTATTGATGTCGTGCGCATCTCATTAACATAATTAAATGACAGTCGTCAAAGTGTTCTTCTTAGCTGTAGTATAGATCATATTTTCTTGTATAACATCATTCAGCATGGAACTTCCGGTTGGGATGAACTTAATCTTTTTCAGCTTGTTAACTTTAATATGCTGTATAAAGCTAAGTTTTACATGTAAGTCAATTTTTCTTTTCTATTTCTTGAACAATTATTATTATTTTTTTTTTTTTGTGTAAAATGTGATAATCTGAAAAGCAATTAAGCAAAATAGATGTACATATTCTTCCATTTTGAGTTATGGCTAGTCTTGATAAATAAAATGAAAGGCATCCCAGATGTTTTATTTCTATCACTGGGTCGATACCGCTGTTGGTGGATTACCAGTCACATACGTATCATTCTCCCAGTAGTCAGTTATACGGCACTAACATAGTTTATTATGTATATTTATTATTGGAGTCAAAATGATAATGTAGATAAAACGTAGATATCTAATTTAATGCACACGAAGCGTTTCTATAAAAATCTTCATCATGTACAATTACAGTCTATATAATTGGGAAGTCAATAAAACCAAAGGGTCTAAACAGTATAGCCACAATCGGCTAAGGTCTGGTATGCTTGAGCTAAACAGTATAGCCACACTCGACTAAGGTCTGGTATGCTTGAGGGAAGACAACCTTAGTTTTGATAATAATTGCATTATTTATTAACTGTTAATTTCAATAATAAATATATCCAAAAAAGACATGTGAGTGCCGCAACACTGATTACTGGGCGGATGATACCCTCGGGGACTAATAGTCCCCCAGCAGTGGTAAAACAATTAGAAAGAATAATAATATATGTAAAGTCTTTGGGGGGGGCAAATAAGCCAAAGGGTCTAAACAAGACAACCTAAAGCGGTTAAGGTGACCTGTGCCCGAGAAAGATTAATTAGAACGAAACCAGTGCACGTTTTTACATTTTACAGCGCATTTAACACTGCTTTGTTCTAGGTTTATTGGTTTATGGTGTTCAACGCCACTTTCAACACTACTTCTGATGTATCGTGGCGGTTAGCTTCATTGGTTGAGGAAACTGGAGTATTCGGGGAAAACCACCAACCTGTCAAAAGTCACTGACAAACTTTATCACATAATGTTGCATCGAGTACACCTCGCCATGAACGGGATTCGAACTCACAACTTTAGTGGTGACAGGAACCTATTGCAGAGGTAGTTGTTAATCCAATTACCATACGATCACGACCATTTATTAACATCTAAATAATATTTTACATATATAGTCAGAACCTAAAGTACGGCGGGATCTATGGTTCTGTCTATCACGTGCTACTTCAACCAATTTTGGTTGCCATATCTTCTTTTTAACTACCACGGTTCCATAGGACCCCGATATAAATAGAAAATACTAAAACAAATTATCTTTTATTTTATTTCAGCACCGTCTAAAAGTACCAAAGTTAAGCTGAGTCACGTGAGTAGTTTCAATATTGACAGCTTACTGAAATCAAAAGGTGAATCTATTAAGGATATTTATGGAGTCCAGGAAACGCCTACAATGTATGATAGAGTAGCCTATATGAAAGGAACTTCACAAAGTTTATATGAGGAACCAGACGCTCAGAAGACACGGCGAAGGAGGAGAAGGAAGAAATCTAAGTCTTACTACTCCCGAACTCATGACAAATCCAATAGAAGGAGAAAAAATAAATATGATACAAAATATTACTCATACATAAACAGGAAGAATAGGAATAATAGGTATGGTGTCAATATTTTAGCAGAAACGAGCCACGATGTTACACCCCCAGCTACATATTCCATGATTACCGGGGAACCTACCACAACAGAATATTATGAGACATCACCCCCAGATGAAATTACGGCAACTCCTACAGAGTTTACGACAACGCCACCCGATTTTACGACATCACCTTCCGAATTTACGGATACACCACCGGATATTACGACATCTTCCGACCTTCCGGTATCAACAACTCCTCCACCAGACCAAACTACAGACACGATGACGCCTGATACTAGTATGGCTATGACTACTGATTCAGAATCTACAATAGGCCCTGATACAACACCTGATCAACCAGTAACAACACCAAGTGAGCTAACTACAACACCAAGTGAGCTAACTACAACACCAAGTGAGCTAACTACACCAAGTGAGCTAACTACACCAAGTGAGCTAACTACACCAAGTGAGCTAACTACACCAAGTGAGCTAACTACAACACCAAGTGAGCTAACGACAACACCAAGTGATATATCGACAACAAAACCAGGAAAAGAAACAACAACATCAAAATCAAAAGACAAGTGGTGGTTCAGTGACAGTGACAGTAGTGATTATTCTGATTTCGACAGTTCTGATTTTTCTAACACTGTATACAATTTTAAAGGCAAACTCCAAGACTTATTTCAACGAATTAGCGACCAAAGGTCTTCTCGTGATGATTTTGAAGATGATAGTGACTTCTCCTCAGATATAAGACGAGATAGGTCGAAAGTGTCAAAGATCTCAAAGAAAGGTCTCAAAAGGACACGTAGCAGTGACGATGATTATGATTTTGAATATAGTGATGAATGGGACAGCAGTAGTGAACCAAACAGTCGCCTCAGTAATGCCGGTATGTTGTTGTTGTCACAATTAAATCGACTGAGGAAAAATAATACCGTTAGGACAAAAGACAAAACAAGAAATTACAAGAATAGTGATTCGTCATGGGGAGATAATTCTGATTCCGAGTATGCTTTTTATTCAGACAGTAGTGAAGACAATGGAATCCGGTTAAAAAATAATAAGTCCTCTTCAAGATTTTACAGTTCAGAGGAAATGTATGCTGATAACAATAGAGGCAGTAAGCGCCGATCAAAGAAAATCACCAGAGGAAAATCGAGTTCGTATGAGTTTTACTCTGACAGTGATGGTGATAGTGAGTATAATGCACAGAAATATACCTCTAATAAACGAATGTATGATGATTCGAATGAATTCTATTCTGACAGTAGTGAATACAATGCAATAAGACCTACAAAAAATGGACGGCGACAAAATGGTTTGAATTCAAATGCAATTTCATCAAATAGTAACAAGGCTGAGAAGCTCAGATCAGATAATGGTAAGGCTACTAGAAAGGATACAGACAGGTATGACTTTTACTCCAGTAGTTTTGAGGACAGTGAAGATAAGTGGGATAAAAAGCCTCGTAATAAAAAGTACCAACGAAAAACGTCAAATGATTTTGGATATTTTTCAGATGACAGTGATTTATATGAATATAGCGATGAATATGATTATGAAGATGAATCTGACGAATATAGAATAGCTAAAAACCAAAAAGGAAATGGAAAAACAATGACCAACCAAAACAACAAAGATAAGAAAAGAAACTTTATGCGTAATCGTGTTAGGTACGCCTTAGCAAGAAACGGTAGAGTTGATGATGACGACTGGAGTTGGAGCAGTGAGTCCAGCAGTGATGACGGAAAGAAAGTCAGACGTGGTAAAAAACAAAAAGGAAATGGAAAAACAATGACCAACCAAAACAATAAAGATAAGAAAAGAAACTTGATGCGTAATCGTGTTAGGTACGCCTTAGCAAGAAACGGTAGAGTTGATAATGACGACTGGAGTAGGAGCAGTGAGTCCAGCAGTGATGACGGAAAGAAAGTCAGACGTGGTAAAAAACAAAAAGAGCGCCGGGGAAAAACGAGTGACAGTAGTATATGGAGTGACGAAGAATGGGAGGACGAATCATGGTAAAAAAAAAAGCGACCACCAGATGATTGCATAAGGCATTGATATTGTTTGTCAATAATATAGGATGCAATCTTGAACTGATTCACATTTATTTACTTTTTTCGGTTTAATATTTAAGCTAGACGTTTTCCCCCATAAAACTAGTTGTACCCTGCTACATTTTATTGCTACTATACCATACCCGGTAAGTGAACGCTCATGTATATGTCTGTGTATTAGGGTATCGATTGTTTCTACAAATTTTCGATTAAATGGTTAAATTATTTTATGATATCTGACACCTGCTTCATGCAGCAGAAATATATTACATTTGATATTATGTTGAAATATATTTTGACAATAAGATTATGCTCGCTCATATTTTTCACGTATGAGTGGGTTAAGTTTTCGTACTATTTTTAATAACCATGATGGATAAATTTCTGTGAGAAAATTCCCGCCAATTTCTTTTCGATGGCCATTACTGAGTTGAGAAATATCATAGTCCACTGATAGCAGAATGAGAATGTAATGAAAACGAAAAAATAAATACACATGATAATTCTTCCATGACCAATATAAATGTATTATAACAATGTAACAGTATAAAATATGTGTATTTTTTTGACAACTACAGTCAATTCTCGTTATGTCGAATCCATGTGGACCAGAAAATTTAGTTCGACTTGACCGAAAATTCGAGATATCAGGAGCAAATCTGTTTAGTTATTACTGTTGATGGGCTAAACACTTAATTCCAATTACCCGGAATTTCAACTTAAATGTGTTCGAGATAACGAGAGTTGGCTGTAATATATTTTAACAGTTAGTAATGACAAAAGGTTGAATAGTCAACAATGTCATTTTTTGCGAACTCTAAGACTCAAATAACCAGAACATGCTAAAACAAATTAGGCTGACAAAAACGTAGCTATCAAATTTAGTGTGGATAAACAAAAATTCTGGAAAAACACTCATCGGGTAGACAGAACGTTTAACTAGAAAAGACCTCAAAGCCAAAACAAGCCCAAAAGAACCTAAACATGGTAGCTAAAATAGATTACGGTTACCTATGCTTGATGGAGGAGTGCCTTTGTTTTAATGCTAATTGCATTAATTAGGAAGTGGACGATCCTTAGACGATTTTGGATACCCTGTTTATGCCCTTTGGTTTAATTTGGATTTCCAATCTTTCGATTTTGTTATTCCTCACACGTGTCGGGTACACTAAATGTGATATCTACGATTCTGTAAGCTAACAGTAGATGATTCCTTAATTTTAAATATTCTACTGATCATTGAATGCTTTCTTGATATCTCCAATTCAATTTCACTTTACACTAACTGACAAGGTTCTACAATAAAATCTTAATTTAACAAAATGTCTTAATTTATTTGTATTGTGTCAAATATGACTCTTGTGTTGTATATTATGTAGATTTTTTTCTACAATTGTCCTTTGTTATTTTTAGCATAATTTATTGGATTTGTTATGAAATAAAACATAATAATTTTTTATAGTAATAAATATGTGTTTTAATACAAATGTACCTAATATTGATGATTCAGGCTATCGTCTTTATTTTTATAGAACTGACATTATACATGAGACAAATTCTGTGTCACGATTATTAAATATATTACATGAGAAAGATTTGAGATTTATTACAACAATAGTTCTCACCAAGTTATACGTGAAACATGGATTTTTTTTCTGGCATGTTGACTACACTTTTATCAATCATTTCAATAAGAGGGGAGGTTTTGACTCATAAGACTAGTTTAACCCCGCCACTTTTTTATTGAAGTGTCTGCACCAAACCAGGAAAGTGAAAGGTAATGGGGTACCGAATTTGTCTCCTCCTACGATTTTTTTCTTGGATTTTGGAACTTGTCTTACAGTGTGGTATTTTTAGTTTTTCATTTTATTGCAAAAACGCTGCTCACTGGTTTAATCCCTCCACCTTCTGTATGCCTGTACTACTGAGCAGTCATGTATTTGTGTGTTACGGTTATCCATTTTGCCTTTTTCTACGATTTTTCTGTTGGAATTTCGAACTTCTCTGACGTTGTGGTATTATTTACTTTCCATTTTATTGCAAAAACGCTGTTCACCCAGTTATATGTGAGGGTTGTAATTTTTCCCGCATGTGGACAATAATTCCATGACCGCATGTTTCGTTAATAGGAGCGATTTAGTCCCATGCAACTTTTACTTAACCCGCCACGTTTTTTTTTGTTTGCCCTTACCAAGCAAGCATAATCAGCATTCAAGTATATACATGTATGTTGAGGGTATCAATTTTACCTTCGTCTCTACAATTTTCTGATTCAGATTTTAGAAATATTCTGAATGAGCAGTATTGTTTAGTTTTTCATTTTATTCAATAATACATTTCGGGGCCAGGGTGCCTCAAAGAGTTAGATCGTTGGATCTAACAGCTCATACAAGCCTATCACCAATACGACGTAGGTTCGCGCCAGGCTTTGTAAATTACAAAAAAGGTGCACTCGACTCGCAGCCGCAAGTGATAAAGTTTACCAGTTGCTTGCCCAGGGTCGGTGGTTCTCTCCAGGCTCTCCGGCTTCCTCCACCACTAAAACTGGTCGCCATTATATAGCTGAAATATTGCTGAAAGTGGCGTTAAGCACAAACAAATTCAAATTCAAATTCAATAATAGATTGCTATGTTTTACAATATTTAATTTTGAATCGAAGCAGAAATTTTGCTGTATATAATTATAGTCTAAAGCAAAATGTTCCATCTTTTGTTCTGTATGTGTCTAGACAGATGATTTTTGTTTTTCATCATATCTCATCTACCGTAAATTAAGTCTTAAAATGTTTTACTAATTAGTATTCGTGACATTCTGTTAAAATGTTATTAGACAAGTAAAAATCTTCACTAATGGTCACCAGAGTAGATGTGAATAGAAATATTGTATAATTTTGCACAATGAGGGGAGCGTTCATTGCCTCATTTTGTTTGGTTATTTTGTATATTCCAACAACACATGAACGTAAGTACTAAATAAGTTTTAGAGAATATCGAAAGGGCAATCAACTAACCCTGCTATTGTACTGTCTGTATAGTGTTAGAGAATATCAAAAGGGCAATCAACTAACCCTGCTATTGTACTGTCTGTATGAAATGATATGGATATAGATGAACATGAGAGACTATCCAACATTACAAAGTTAGGGTTGAGTTTATTGCTGCGTTATGTTTGGTTATTTTGTACATTCCAACAACATTTGAACGTAAGTTCTAGCTCTTCTGTTGTACTGTTTGTAAGAAAGGACATGGATGTAAATAAACATGATAGACTACACATATCTAACATTACACAATGAGGGGATCGTTCATTGCATCATTATGTTTGGTTATTTTGTATATTCCAGCAACATATGAACGTAAGTACTAACCCTACTACGGCACTGTTTGTAAATTAATATTGGACACAATCCAACATTACACTGTCCATGTTTATGTTGTCATTTAGTTTTGTGATAGGGATGTCTAGCAAATCTGTGCAGTTGTATTTTCTTATGGTTTGTTAATATCTGAGTTATCATTGGCTATCCAATAATCTAGAAGGGGCTGGATTCCTATAAACCGGTTTAACACTGCCAAATGTGTTTGCCTGTCTGAAGCCAGAATCTTGATTACCATCGCCATATGTCGTGGTACTTAGTTGTGCTCAATAATTTCACGTGATAAGTGTTTCTCGTTTAGTTAATTTGAGGGATTTGTTGACTATTACTATTCGAAATCTTAGCAAAAGATGTTTATGGAATCAAGTCTTAATTGAGTATAATTACGAATAGAGTTCAACATTCAAAAGTTACAAATTACCACGGATATGTCCCGTTTGTCGTAATCACAGTATCAGTTGAACAGGTGTTGCTATTGCATCAGGGATATACATGTATATTAATTCAACTTGCATTTGTCGAAGACTGTTTATCCCTTTCACATCTGAACATAACCTTTAATTTACGAAACGGCAGCATATGGCTAGGGAGCAGTAATGTATGCCAACCACTATTTACCAACATTTACATGATTTTATCAACTCTGATATACATGGTACAGAGGATAAACGATCTAGCATTCCACTGGACTATATGTGTAACATGGTAGTTGTCTTTTAAGATACAGGAACTGCTTACCCTTCGCGAGTATCCAGGTTCACTCCCGGTTTTTTGTGGGCCCGTGTTGCTTAACTTTCTATGTTGTGTTTTGTTTTTCTTCGTTCTGTGTCCTGTGTGCTTAATGTTGCCAGTATCTCTGGATTGTTCATTCTTGATTGTCCCTTCGGTTTTCTCTAGTGTTTATTATTCTACCTAAATGTATGTGTTATTTTGTCATTAATAGAACATAAAATCTTTTCATACATGCTATTATTTTTCACAAATTTATTCTTGCATTCCCAATATTAATTCATGATGGCATTTTCATAAACAATTAAATAAACGCTAGAGAATACCGAAGTGGCAAAAATAATGGACAATTCAGATAAACTGGCAATATAGGGTACACAAGTCGAAGACAATCAAAATAAAAACGAAACTCAATATGTGTTAGACACCACTATGCGCAAACAAACTCAAATAACGTAAATAAGACATGAGCCCTCCTACAAACAACTGGAGGTAGAGACGAACCGAACAAGCACAAATAACGTAAATAAGACATGAGCCCTCCTACAAACAACTGGACGTAACGTTTGAATATACCAAAGCCTTAATTCGAAGAAGAACAAATTATACAATAGCCAAGAGAAAAAAGTCAAAAACACAAACAATGGTTAACATAATACTATACAGAAAACTAAAGACTGAGCAATACAAACACAACTAAAACTGGGGAGGGTGCTCCAGAATGGTAAGTGGCACCTATCCTGCTACTCTTGTTACAAACCCGGAGTTGAGTCATGGACGAGGAAAGGACCTGAATTATAACATACAGCTCTCCTACCCGACACATACAATATCAAAGTAGTCAAATTTGATCAACACATTTAGAGGTAATTGTATATTGGTAGCTACAGGAAAGTTTGATAATACCAAAGAGATAATCAGAAGCTCATAATCGTAGAAAGACAGACAATGTAATGACCAAACGAAAATGGACCGAAGGACAGCTGGCCTATAAAACATTCTACAGAAAACTAAAGATTGGACACCACGAACCCCATAAAAATACCGGTAGTAAACTCATGTGTTTCGGAAGGGTAATATACCCTGGTGATATCCGTCGTGTTACCCTTGTTTCAAATCCGGTGATAAGTCAAGAATGAGGAAAGAACAGGATTGTAATTTATATTTTCGTTGAAGCAACCACACAAAATATCGCGTAAAATTGATTGAGAGATATGCATGTATGCATTTAATAACATGAAGAAGTAGAATACGTTCTACGCTATTTCTTAACAGTATCAAAACCAATCGGAATATATTTGAAAATAATTCAAAATTGATACACTTAACACACGTTTACATGACCACGTATTCCTCTGGTCTGGTGAAGGCACTTCAATTAATACATGAGGAGATTAAAGTTTGTATATGGTCTGCGTAGTGAAATGATGTGATCATGCAAGTGTTTTCCACAAGTGAGTTACAAGCCAACCCTCACATATAACTGAGTTCAACCCACCATTTCTTTGGAAATGCCTGTACCAAGTCAGGGCCATTGCGGTTTTCCGGTTGTTGACTGATTTTGTCTGTTTGTTGACGTATGCGTTTTGCCTTTCCCTTTAGAAGATTGCTGGCTGTTCGGAAATTTTGTTGTTACCCTTAGTTAGCAGCGTGGTCTATGTGTAAAGAACACAGAGTTGTCCTAATCTCAAATAAACGTTCGAGAAAACTGAAGGCCAATCAAGAATGGACAATCCAGAAACAGTGGCAAGATAGGGTACACACGATACAGACAGAAGACAGACAAAACAAAACAAAAAACACAACGCAGAAAACAAAAGGTAATAGCAACACCGACCACACCAAAAACCTCTGGTGAACCCAGGTACTCGCCAACGGTTAGCAGTTAGTCATTTAGTCAAGACAAGAAAAGACGTGTTGGACACAACTTTACGCAAGCAAACACAAATAACGTAGGTAAGACATGAACCCTCCTTCACACAACTGGAGGTAAAGACAAACCGAACATCGTGTTTATGCTGAAATCGTAGCGGACATCACAAAGCACAACATAAAACTAAGGATAGATATAAGATGACGAGAGTTACATATTTTATTTAGATATTCTACAAAATACTATAGTTGATTTATATTTATAATGTGCTAATCCCATATGTTCAATATAAGAGGCATGAACTGCTTGTCTTTCGCGAGCATCTGGTTTTACGGTTGGGTCTGTGTTGCTCATCTTTTTAATCTTTGTATGTTGTCCTATTATGTGTCTTAACGTTCTGACTTTCGTGTTGTGATGTCCTTTACGATTTCCGCATAAACACAATGTTCGGTTCGCCTTTACCTCCAGTTGTTTGTAGGTGGACTCATGTCTTATTTATGTTATTTGTGTTTGTTAGGTTCGCCTCTACCTCCAGTTGTTTGTAGGTGGACTCATGTCTTATTTATGGTATTTGTGTTTGTTAGTGTATAGTGGTGTCTAACACACATTTTGTTTTGTTTTTCTTCGTCATGTGTACCTTATGTTGCCAATTTTCTGGATTGTCCATTTTTGATTGCCCATTTATTATCTAACGTTTATCTATACAATAGAAGAAACTGTACAACTGATTGATTCTGCTAAAGATGGCTTAAGAAGAGTTTGGAGATACTAAAGGCGTAATCAAAAGCCGTAAATCGAAGAAGGACAGACAATCCAATGTCCAAAGGAAAAGGAACAAAAGGACAAACAATGATCCGCAATACTCAGGAAGGATAAACAGTTCCTGCTAGTGGCACTCGTCGCGTTACTCAAGCTACAAACAGTTAAAAAATACAATGAACACTCAGTTTAACTATTTATATGCATTCCTATACTTTTCACGTTACATGCAGAAATAATCAATTCTGAAAATAATTACCATATATATATATTGTGTCTTTCAGTTTCTATGAAGCAAAATTATCGCCAGAGAAAACATCGAAGGCGACTATTTCTTGAGCGTAAACCTGAAAATTTAGAAAAGATACCAGTATATTTTCTATCGAAAAACTTGTTACAACAAGATGACGCTCCAAAACAGAACAGAAACACTATTGCTAGTCGTAATAATGGGAATCCAACTCCATTTAAAAAATCAAATAAAAATGGTAGAAATATAAAGCATAGAAGACGTATCTTCCTTGAAAGAAAACCTGAAAATTTAGAAAAAGTTTTACCATTACTCTTAGAGAACCGTAATGGGGAAGAAAATATAATCCCAAGAAAAAATGGCGGTACAAGAAATGACGGAAGCGGAACTGCTTCCGGCACACGTGGAAACGGGATAAATGGTGATGACATAACAACAAGTGGAATTGGATTTAACGATATAGTCGGAGCTGTTGCGGGTACAAATGGGCAAGGAGTAAACGGTGCTGGTGAGGCTGGAGGAAATGAATTTAATGGCGCGGGCGGAGTTGCTGGGGGTGCAAGTGGGAATGGAGGAAATGGATTTAATGGGGCGAACGAAGCTACTGCAGGTACAAATGGGAATGGGGGGAATGGATTTAATAGCGTGGACGGAGCTGCTGCAGGTACAAATGGGAATGGGGGAAATAGATTTAATGGCGCGAACGGAGC
>MJUT01036044.1:43595-61234 GCA_002080005.1 Gigantidas platifrons | reverse complement strand
CCCTTAAAATTGGAAAAAATATGATTTGTTTGCGTAAAATCGTGATTTTTCACACGAAATACCCCCAAAATTTTCGCGCCTCCCTCCGCTCTGCGCGATTTTTTTTAAGTGCACCCACTAACTTGAAATCCTGGATCCGCCCCTGAATTTACAGAAATACTCACCCAAATACATTTGCACGTGTGTAAAAATTAATTTGCACTTGGTCCCTACCAAGTGTAAATTTACATATAGTGTAAATTTACATATGTGAGTAAATGCGTTCACATGGACGAATTTGCACCCGTGTGTAAATTTACATATATGCAAAAAATAATTTACACATGTGTAAATTTGGTCATGAGAACGGGACTTTAAGCAAACTGACCGCCACAATACGACTGAAATATTATTGACAGTGGCTTTAAACACCATAACCATAACCACTAAGTTTATTTTCTAATTTCATGTACATGTATACACGTCCCCAATGTTACATGACTATACTAGACATTATCGTGACAAAATGGAGGACGATAATTCATCTTAATATATACATTAAAAGTAAGTAATTTAATTATGTAAGGACTAAAATGTATATGTCATGCATGACAGAATCAGCAAATGTTCATGAAAATATATTTTCAATAAAGAATAAAATATACTTACAAATCTGTAAGACTTGAAGGAAGAAAAATATAACCAATGTTTTCTTCATTATTTCGTGTTCAATCAGGTTTTTTTGGTTAAATCCCCATTTTTTATGAAAATAAACATAAATTCGACGTCAACATATTATTGTCTTTAATTTCCTAGTCATTATGAGGAACGTGATCTGAATTTAATGTCATTTAAAATGGCGAACAAATTATTATTAATAATATAAATCTTTACAATGGATATGTAAAGCAAGCCTTGAAGACTTTGATCTGTGTGCGATATTTTATTACTAGAACTATTTTTCATTACATTTTACATAAAATATTTCACGCCACGATATAGCTGAAATACTACATAAATTGGTGTTAAACAAGAATCAGCCATATAGTATCGAATGGACGTATAGATTTGTCCGAATCGATTGAAATAACGAAATCCTCAGAAATCATTGTTTTCTTTAAAAAGTTTTAAAATGAATTGAAATATCAAAAAAAGAAAAAAGAAAAAAAAAGAAAAAAAGAGAAAAGAAATGTCGATCAATAACATTTTATGTTAAATATTCTTATACAAATAAATAATTCTTGAAAATTGTTGAATAAAATTGACAAGTAATAAAATAAGAAATAAAAAAAAATTTGAACTTGAATTTTGGTGCTTAACGCCACTTTCAGCAATATTTCAGCTATATCATGGCGACCAGTTTTAGTGGTGGAGGACACCGGGGTACCCAGAGAGAACCACCGACCCTGGCAAACAACTGGTAAACTTTATAACTTGCGGCTGCGAGTCGAGTGCACTTTTTTTTGTAATTTACAAAGCTGGGCGAGAACCTCGCTGTATTGGTGATAGGCTTGTATGAGCTGTTAGATCCAACGACCTAACTCATTGAACAACCCTATAAAATAAAAGAAAACACTGTCGTAATAGTACTACAATCCACTAGACCAATAGTAGAAAGGGGCAAAATCGATAACCATAGCACCCACATGTATATGAGCTCTCACATTCCTAGCTTGGTACAGGCATTTCAATGAAAGGTGGCTGGTTATGCTATTTCTATGGTCCCAAAACATCCTCTTTTAGTGAAATGATTCGGTAATACAAACACAGATCCATCAAGGACAGAAGCATGGCTTCATCAAAAATGGAATCGTCGACCCTAACATCTTCGTTACTTTGAAAGCATGCAGAACATCGCATAATACATAAATCTGAATATTAAAAACTGAAAAGTGTACTCGTCAACAAACACGTGATATTGACGTGTCCATCATCTTATAATAAGGGATTCCGATTTTAAGTGATCACACGTGTCAAGTAGTGTCGGGGCCGTCCTGGTCGTAATCGAATGGTAGTTGAGTTTACAACTATATGTGCAATCAGTGCCTATCACCACTAACATGTGAGTTGGAGCCCGCTCATGGCGAGGTGAACTCGATACAACATTATATGATAAAGTTTGTCAGTTACTTGCGACATGTCGGTGGTTTTCTCCGGGTATTCTGGTTTGTTCCACTAATAAAACTGACCGCCCCTATAAATAACTGGAACATTATTGAAAGTGGCGTTAAAGACCACATCTTAGCCCTAACCGTAAGGTAATGTCATGTGTAGGGCGACCTATTACACCAAAACAAACAAAAGTTTTGGCTATAATCTTACTAAAAACAACAATATATCATCTTGACCTGTTTATATTTTATTTATGTTGTAGCTATTACCATACACTTTAATTTACTTAAATGTTACTGTTTATCATACAAAATATCCATATTTCAAAACTGTCAATGGATACATTCCTTTTTACGGAGATTTGTTTTACTTTATCACCGACAATCCCTCTACTGGACAATATATGTGAGTAGCACGGCGGTTGTCTTAGAAGAAGGAACTGCTTATCCCTCGCGATCACCTGGGTTCATTCCGGAATTTTGGTGGGATCCGTGTTGCTAATCTTAGTATGCTGTGTTGTGTTGTGTTTTTTGTTTTGTTTGTCTTCGTCCTGTGTCTTGTGTACATAATGCTGCTAGTAGTTCCTGGTTGCCCCTTCGGTTTTCTCTAACGTTTATTTGTTTTGTTTGTCTTCGTCCTGTGTCTTGTGTACCCAATGTTGCCATTTTCTCTGGATTGTCCATTCTTCATTACCACGACGGTTTATTTAGTTTTCCGTGTTGTGTTTGATGTTTTGTTTGTCTTCGTCCTGTGTCTTGTGTACCCAATATTGCCACTTTCTCTGGAATGTCCATTCTTGATTGCCCCTAAACTTCGGTTTCCTCTCACGTTCATTTGTTTTGTGTGTCTTTCTCCTGTGTCTTGCGTACCCAATGTTAAAAGTGTTTCTGGATTGTCCATTCTTGGTTGCCCCTAAACTTCAGTTTCCTCTCACGTTTATTTGTTTTGTTTGTCTTTGTCCTGTGTCTTGCGTGCCCGATGTTGCCAGTATCTCTGCTTTGTCCATTCTTGATTACCCCTTCGGTTTTCTCTACCGTTTACTTACATCTTATAAGATACACATAGCATATGATCTATCTCAAAGAAAAATCATTTAACTTAAAAACAAAAGGTGACCATTTGAATTCCTGCCCTCCGTCTCAACTACAAACAAAATGATAATAAGGGTAATAACAAAATTACCGAACACCGAGCAATCGTCCAAAGGGAAAGGCAAACCTCATAAGTCAACAAACAGACAAAATCAGTCAAAAACCGGAAAACTGGGAAAACCGCAATGGCCCTGACTTGCTACAGGCATTTCCAAAGAAATGGTGGATTGAATCAGATTTTACGGCGCCAAACCTCCCGCTTCCATTACGGTTAAAAGGTTCCGGTTGTCACTATAACAGCATTTTTAATATGTAACTAGTGGGATAACACATACTAACTTTTTAATAGTATAAATTATGTAATATATATATCACGGTTCTTGTGAATTTACCTATATAGACAAACCAATTCGAAAGATGAGTTTGTTTAAATCCGTTAATGAGTAAGACAAGTGGCATATATGCTTAGTAACAGAAATAAAATGATTTACATTTGGCACTGAGCTTAAGCTATGGAACAACATTCAGACCTGCATGTTGCACCATGGCATAAACTCGAATGTTTTTATGGCTGGTTAATTGAGTATGGTACAGTGTCAATTCTAGATAATAAACCATGGTTTTCTGCAAGCACATTTTTAAGCTGAATAGTTCACAAAAACATCAGAAAGTGTAAAAAGGTTATATATGTTGCAATGACATTTAATATTAGGATCGTTTTTCCGGGTCGTGCAAGAACGATAACTCCGCTAACATTTAATCATTAATTATTCCTAGGTTTTTTTGGGGTTTTTTCTAAAGTTTGAACCGTAGTACATGTATGACTAAGCCGGATATTAGCAGGCCAGATATATACATGTAATGTTTTAACCACGAAATTGCATAAATTAGTCAAAACATTCTCGTTTTTTTTTTTAAATCTGTTTTACGTAACTGTTATTGTAACGACCTTCATGTCAATTTTATTATGTAATTAAAGTACATCAGAATAATATATTATGTCAAAAGTAATGTCACTATTTCTCAAAACCGCATCGGTGTTGTAATAGTTAGCATGCTAGTCTCGAATGCTGTAAATCGTGAGTTCGAGCCCAGGTCAGGTTAAACCAAAAGCCATCAAACTGTTATTTAGTGTTTCTATGCTAAGCACGTAGTAGCAATGAGCAAGAGAAAATACTGTTTGATTCTTGATCAGAATAAAGTGTCCGAGTGGTCTAGTACAAAGCGGACATCATCATCATCATCATCATCATCATCATCATCATCATATAACTTGTTCTCGCTATTATATGGCTGAAATAGTGCTCATTTTGCGTTAAACAACAATCACTCTCTTTCTCATTTATCTAATATCCAGGATAAAATTAAGGTCTCTTGAGTACATTCTGATTCTATTGAATATATCTATGTTGTTTCAAATAATGAGATATATTGTAAGATGCAATATGTTCATTATTGAAGACCAAACTGTGATTGTAAAATTCAGACCACTAATAAAAACACTGTTGCCTGGTTGACCATTATGAAATATATGTGTCACAAACGACCACGGATATGTTCCACTTGTCGTAAACACTTCCCGATCCTTTCCTCGTTCATGACTTATCATGGTCTGTAACTAGATTAACACGACGGGTGTCACTATTGGAGCAGGAACTGGCTATCCTTCCGGAGCACGTGCATTCACCCCTTGTTTTAGTGGGGTTCGTGTTACTAGATCTTTAGTTTTATATGTATGCTTTGTAGATCGTTATTTGTCCTTTTGTACTTTTTTCTTTTGACCATTGTGTTGTCTGTTCTTCTTCGATATATGGATTCTGTTTGTCCTTTTGATATCTTCAAACTCTTCTTTAAGTGTACAATTAGATCGTTTGTCATGTTTATCTATATTCTTTTCCTATCTTACTAATTTTAACGTGAAATTCTCATCGACCAAGACGACCAACATCCATGTGGTAGCATACCCCACAAATATTAATAATATTATATACATGTAGTTATCTAATAAAAACGTAGACATCTAATTTAGTGAACACGGCACGTTTCTGGAATAACCTTCATCAGGTACGTTTCTGGAATAACCTTCATCAGGTACGTTTCTGGAATAACCTTCATCAGGTACGTTTCTGGAATAACCTTCATCAGGTACGTTTCTGAAATAACCTTCATCAGGTACGTTTCTGGAACAACTTTCATCAGGTACGTTTCTGGAATAACCTTCATCAGGTACGTTTCTGAAATAACCTTCATCAGGTACGTTTCTGAAATAACCTTCATCAGGTACGTTTCTGAAATAACCTTCATCAGGAACGCTCATAATCCAAAGTCAAATAATTTTAAAATCTTAAAGAGCAATTAAACCAAAGGGTCTAAACAGGATAGCCAAAATCTGATAGGGTCATCTATAACTGAGAGAGGAAAACATTGATTTAATAATTAATTATGAAAAAAATGTATTCAATCTCATAATTATAATATATAAAATATATTCAGGGAAAAAAACTTATGATGTTTTAACCGTTTTTTTTTTCGTCATCAAAACGTAGTCTTCTCATCTCCTTTGTGTCTCTAAAATTGATGTTGTCCTAACTTTAACTCGTTTATTTCTTCCTTTATTTCATTATGTTAGTTGTCATATATATGTTTTCTGTCGCAGTACCTCTTATCTATAATGATAACTCGTAAAAAGAATTATTCTCATGTCATGTTCTTCTACGCTTGGTTGTTGCGTCTGTCCTAAAGATTTCTGTCGTATTATTAAATAGTATGTCATGTTCCTTTACATCCATATCATTTCTTATTAATCTTATCATGATAGCATCATTGACCAAGACGACACATGCCCCTGTGGTGACATGATGATTCCATTTACTCATACAGATCCCACCAATTTTAACGATATAATCTAATTTAACCCTTTTCTGGAGTTATCTTTATCCGGCACACTCATAGTCAAGAGATTGGACAGCCAAATAGCTTACGAAACATTCGTATCTCAAATGACAATGGATCTTTTCCTTTTCACGTAGATTTTTCCTTTCAACTATCACTAACAATAATTTGATGGGACTGGACTATTAACGTGTGTAATACAGCTGGTGTCTTATGAAATGTAGGAACTGCTTACCCTTCGCGAGCACCTGGATTCACCCACGAGTTTTGGTTGGTGTCCGTGTTGCTCATCTTTGTAGTTTTCTGTGCTGTGTCGTGTTTTTTGTGTGTAGGTGTGTGGTTTTTGTGTGTAGGTGTGTGGTTTTTGTGTGTAGGTGTGTGGTTTTTGTGTGTAGGTGTGTGGTTTTTGTTTGTTTCTTTCTTTCTTTTTTTTTTCTTTTTTTTTTGCCTTCTTTATTTTGTCTACGACTTGTGTCTTGTGTGCCCAACGTCGCCAGTTTTTGCCTTCTTTATTTTGTCTACGACTTGTATCTTGTGTGCCCAACGTCGCCAGTGTCTCTGATATGTCCACTCTTAATTGCCCTTTATGTATTCTCTAACGTTTATTTAAAAGGTAATGTAGGGTGATTAAGATATGCAAATTTGTTTCTACTTACAAGGAGTTTGACAAACGAGATTAACAACGTTAAGGATCTCTGAGAGAAAATTAAGCAAAGGACATAAATAGTCACAAAAAAGATCAAACGAGATTACCATTGCTTCTAAGCACAATTCGATAACAGTGAATTCATTATTGTTGTCATAAATGGAACATAAAATTAGGCCATTTCTTACCGTCACAAATGTTTAGAGTATGAGTTTCGCAATAGTATTATATATGCTTGCAATGGAAATTTCGGCAAAATTTATAATCCGAATTCTATGGTTAACTTATTGAATTGAGTGTTTCTGAAATATCAAATTGTGAGTACTGACATTGGACTTTTTTTTATGCTGTCAAGACGTGATATTTCCTTCTCCTTTGTGTAGCTAGAGTTGATATTGTCTTAACTTGTTGTCGTTCATTTCTTCTTTTATTGCATTATGTTTGTTGTCATATATGTTATAATTATGTGTCGGTTTATTTTATCAATTATGATGAACAAAGAACAATTAAGCAGAATTATACTGTCATGTTCTGCTACGCCACTTTGTTGTGTCCGTCCTAATATTTCTGTCGTTGATATTTCTTTGTTTGGGATTTTAAAAAGTTCGCGTTGTGCATCCAAAATCAGTTAAGTTGAGCCAAAAGCGATCAGAAAACGGCAGCAAACTGTTTAACACAGAATATCTGATACATGTTATATTTTGAAAATGTAACATTTGGACAATAAGAAAACAGCTATATCAGTTCTTGATTCGTGTTTTTCTTTTGAATATTCGTTGTGTAAGTACATTAAGGTAATTGTTCATGTGAATTACGTTATTGTTTGATGTGTTCCTTATAAAGTTAAAATTTTGGTCGAAAATAAGTTAATATACTGTTCTAATTTTGGAAAAATGAAGTATATTTACTTACTAAAAAGGTAAAGCATACACATGTATACAATTTTCTATTAACAAGAAATTTACTTATATGAAAAGGCGTTAATCAATTTGTTGGTAATAAAGTTTCTTTATTTTTGTTTACATTCTTTTTATAGTTAACATTTTTGAACTCAAAGCGATAGAAAAAGAGGACTAAATGCACTTATTTCATTTTATAACATTTTATATACTCTTTCAATTTTTGGCTATATAGATCAACACACAATGTTTTGATATACCTTGGGTTGAAATAAATCGTCCCTATGTAACGTAATTCACTTTATCATATACAAATGTATGACATGTTTTATTTTCCTTTTACTTGTTAGTAATTGAAAAGAAGCAACCAACAACAATAAATGCAATAACTTTGCATGATGAAAACGAAATAAGCTAAACTTTTTGTGGTAAAGACAAACTTATAACTTTCCTTAACATAAAATTTGGAACTTTATCTCAACAAATCTCAACAACACAATATGTTTGCTTGAATATACAGATGTTCAGCCCCAAAGCTGGTCAAATACAAGTTACAACTGTTCATGTTAATTTCTTTTTCTTCTAAATCATGTAAATTGTCTATTTAAAACAACCACTTGCACTTGCATTTGCGTAACGTAATTCACAGTTATAGTAACCAAACTACATAAAAGACATACTCAATTACCTGTATTTCGATTTTTTAAAATCATATCTCATCAAACATATCTTGAACCTTTTTTAAGTCTTTGGCCGAAAACCTAAACATATTACGCGTCTTTCTATGCTTAATGGATTTGTCCAGTGAATACAGAATATTTCCTTCCGTGATCCTTTCCGGGCCATTTGAATGATTTCCTAGAACCATACATGAAGGAAATATGGTATTCTCGATTTACATCATCAAATTTTATAATTTTCCCCACATACCATCGATTGTCATATATTGCGGCAACACGTGTATTTGCAGCATATTGCCCTATAAGTTGTCACTTTACATCTAAATTTATTTCTTGTTGAATAATTCTTTCTCTAATGGTGTCTTCAGGAGCTTCCTTACCTTGATCTTCAACTTAAAATCGACAACAGAGGAAGATTATTAACAAAACTCTACGAAGAACATGATGACTTCACTTTTCCAATAGTCAACTTCCCTTGCATCTTTAGTAATATTCCAGCATAACCAGCGTATGGATTTTAAAATTTCACAACTCATAGGTTATTCTAGAGCTTGTGCCCAGTACAGTGATTTTCTGGACAGAGGGTTCGGATAATGGCGTTTAACGCCTATTTCAACGATATTTCAGTTATATCGTGGCGGTCAGTTTATTAGTGGAGGAAACTGGAGTATCCTGACCCAGCTGCTGACGCAAAAGCTACCGAAACAAGGTCACGCTGCTCCTAGGTTGAAGTCATCACTATAAACATTCAGCTGTTGTCATCGCAATCTGGTTGACAGTTACGAAGTATCCAAATCTCAAATGACAATGGATCTTTTAAGTTTTACATACATATTTTCTTTCCTCTATCACTGCCAATACTTTTATCAGACTTGACTGTATATATGAGTAACACGGCGGGTGTCTTATAAGAAGCCTTCGCGTGCGCTTGAGTTCATCCCTAGGGTTTTTTGGTGGGGTCCGTATTGCCCATCTTTTTAGTTTTTTGTGTCGTCATATACTGTGTCTACGTGCTGAGGTCCGTGGTGTGATGTCTGTTGCGATTTCCGCATAAAAGCAATGCCGGGTTCGTCTTTACCTCCAGTTGTTTGTATGGGGTTCATGCCTTTTTTAACGTTATGTCTATGTATTTGCGCATAGTGGCGTCCAACACATATTGTATTGTGTTTTATTGTTTTTATTTGGCTTGTGTTTTGTGTATCATATGTTGCCAGTTTCTCTGGATAATCCATTATTTATTGCTCCTGTGGTATTCTCTGACATTTCCTTAACTGTGCTGTGAATTTTCCACCCCTCACAAACTGGTTCCACTTTACAATTTGAGAAATACGCATCGTAGAAACAAGTCGTGTCCTTTACAACTTATTCCCCCTACGCTAAAGATAACAACTGCGTGTACCTGTAAAATATCCATCACCTGTCTACTTTCGAGCTCTGCACGTTCTTTTTGGACATTCGGACATTGTGATTTTGTGACAAAGACATATTTCAAAGGACCGTTTTTCTGCATTTTACCCAACTGAAAAAACCTATCTGTGTGTGAATTACGTTACGTTGTTGTGAACCACGTTACAGTAGGAAATAGCACATGTACAACCTGTAAGCACAATGACATTGGAGGGTAATGATGGACATTTATTCATACACTAATCGTCAATGAATTGCAGTATAAAGCTTATTGAAAACGTTTAATATATACCAAAAATCATATAATAAGCAGAAGACATACCTCATGTGCAATAGATTAACATTGAAATTCTTGCATTTTGAACATTTTTCTCGAGTAAACTTAGCATATAAGGTAGCCGGTATGTATATCGATGCATAATTAAGCTTAGCCTGTATAATTTTGCCATAGAAAAAATTCTACAGCTGTTTAAAAGGAAAACTGCATAACGTAATTCACTGTAACGTATTTCACGGAAATGCATTATATTGTCTGCAGAAAAATAATTTCAGCAGATAATCAAAATAGTTAAATGCTTATCACATGGAACATCAACATGTGTCAAATTCATAAATTGAGAAATCCATTGAAAGTAAATATATTAGCGAACAAACGTGTAACGTAATTCACAATTAAATGTAAAATTTGAAATAACAAATCTATGATGTTTTCTATTGAAGCATTTTGGACTATTTTCATATTCCTTGTCTATGGGACGACCATTTAAAGATATTCTAATGGGATTCTCTTCTATCGGGATTTTAAGCTAGAGTTTCTAAATTCATGTCAATATTTGGCAGGCGAAAGTTTGCTTACACATGCCTTTAAATGTTTATATGGCGTTTTTACTTTCCAGAAAACACAATGTTTTAACTGTTTAATGATTTCATATCTTGTACGGTTGCCGTGGGGAACTGACCTATAGTTTGTGACATGCATTTTCGTGAACATTATCCATATATAACATATATTTTCTTTTTTATTTCCAAATACCTATCCAATTAAAATATAAGGTAAACAGATAGTCAATCATATCGTCATGAAGCCTTCCTTGTCTTATGTTCAACATGACATAGATATTTAAAAAAAAACATCTGTTGGTTTATTACCATTATTACACATCAATGTGGTTGCCATGGGTAACGTATGTTCGAATATAAATAAAAAAATATTAATTAATAAGAACAATACAAAAGATCAGGTAGACAAAGTTAATCACGAACATCACTTTTCTTTACAACCACAGTCAGTCTGTGTATAAGATAAATTGTTTGTGTTCTTTCTACTTTGTAAATACACAATAATATGTGGTCATGTGTAAAATCCGTAACAAAAATGAATTATGTTCTTTGTTAGATACACATGCAGTGTACAATGTCAGACAAAAGTAATTATTTATAAATATGGAAATTTATCTTGTACTAGCTGCCCCAAACCTCTAATGATTAATGATTAATTGTGTGTTCATGGCTTTTTTTTTAATAACTTGTGTATACAGGAATTGTACAGCACCATTCTCTGTTTCAAATGACATAGGTAGTGAAAACTGTATTCACTGTTGGTTTATTCTAGGTTACCATTGTTACGTCACTGTTACGTAGTATATGTGTCACAAGTGATCACGGATATCTTCCGATTGTCGTAATCACAATCCGGTCATTTCTTCAAGCATGACTTAACATCCGGTTTATAACAAGAGTAACACGAAGGATGCCACAAGTGCGTTCCTTTCCGCAGCACTTGAGTTCTCCCCTGGTTATTGCCTCATCTTTAGGTTTCTGTGTGATGTTTTTTAATCGTTGCTTGTCCTTTCTCCCTTTTTCTGTGGGCCATGGTGGTGGTGTCTGTCCGTCTTCGATTTGATGTTTTCAATTACCCTTGTGGTATCTTCAAACTCTTCTAAAGCCTCTTTATGATGGTCAGAAGTAACGCCTGTTCGAATATCAGTTGACAAAAATAAAAAGAACAAGACAAAATATCAAATTGACAAAGCTTGTCACGAATAAAACTTTTCGTTACAACCACAGTCAGTCTGTGTATAAAATAAAGTGTTTGTTTTCCTACTATTTTGTATATACACAAAAATATGTGGTCATGTGTAATACCCACAACCAAAATGAATTATTTTCTTTGTTAAATACACATGCATTGTACAATATGAGTCAAAGGTTAATAAATATAAATATGCAAATTTATTTTGTTTTCCTATCCTATTAACAATAGGTTTATGGTGTAGTGTTTTTGTAGATTAATCATTGTCATTTTTGTCTATATTATTTTGATTAGTGTAGTGTCTGTCCTTTGATTTACAGCTTCTTATTATTCCTTTGATGTCTTCAAACGTTTTTAGACATCTTAGTAAAATCGCAATCGGATAGAAACAATAATATCGGTCCAACAAAAAATTAAAAATAAATAATATAACAATTTTAGGACAACCAAAAAATGTTGAATGAAAACAAAAGCAGTACCAGGTGCTTCGAACAGCCGTGATCTCCTCATTTATGTTCATGCTTAGTGGTTGATATCTTGTTCGGTTGTTTATTTATTGGTTGATTTGCAATCTGACGAGAGTTCGGCTCCCCATACCCACCTCAAGTGTTAAGGTTTCCAGACAAGTAACCAAAACTCGGAGTTTTATCGGTCTGTTCGTTTTATCCGCCCGTACTTTGCTCTCACAGTAAGTTTAGTAGTCATAACATAGCTGTAAAAATTGCTGAAAGAGGAATGCATAATAACCAAATAATTCTGATTGCTAGTAAATCAATGGTTATACTATAATTTTGTATGTATCGTAATGTTACTAGCAATCAGAAATATCTATATTAGTATAGCTTGATCTTCTACAAAATCAACCACATCGGCAGTGTAATTGTTAGCGTGCTCGCCAAGATTGTGGTAGATCATGGGCTTGAGCCCCGCTCGGCACAAACCAAAGACTATAAATCGGTGTTTTGTTTCTTTTCCGCTAAGCACGTAGAATTAAAGAGAAAGAGCAAAGACTGGTTGTGTCTGAATCAGAATAATCTGTCAGAGATATAGCTGAAAAGTGGCGTTAAACAATAATCACTCACTCTACCAAATATCAAAAATAATATTAGGTTCCCATAGCTAAATGGAAGTATGAACATTTCCTTTAATTTATTCAGATTTGTTGTTTGATTGTTTTCGAATTTTAATTAATGTCAGTTTTTGTGATTTCCTTTGGTTGGGGGATTAATGTGCTTAACGTCACCTTCAACAATATTTCAGTTATATCGTGGACGTCAGTTTTGTTGGTGGAGGAATTCGGAGTACACGGAGAAAAGAACCGACATGCCGCAAGTCACTGATAAATATTATCACATAATGTTGAATCGAGTACACCTCACCATGAACGGGATTCAAACTCACAACTTAAGTGGTGATAGGCACTCATTGCATAGGTAGTAAATCCAACTGCCATACAATCATGATCACAATGGTCCCTATTATTTTCCACATGTATGGATAATTTAAACATGTGCCTTTGCAAAACTATTCATGAGAGGGTTGATTTGATTTGATTTTATGTATTTTAACGCCACTTTCAGAAATATTTCAACTATATCATGGCGACCAGCTTTAGTGGTGGAATACCCGGAGAGAACCACCAACCATGGGCAAGCAACTGGTAATCTTTATCACTTGCGACTGCGAGTCGAGTGCATCCTTTTTTGTAATTTAGAAAGCCGGGCGCGAACCCACGCCGTATTGGCGATAGGCTTGTATGAGGTGTTAGGTAATCCAACTATCTAACTCATTGAGCCACCCTGGACTTCCTGTGTATCTGTGCTAAGACGACTGTACCAATCACTAGTCGAATATTATGTTTTTGGCTTAACAAAGTGACCATTTTTGTAGCTTATCAAATATATTGTCAAACTAACATATCACCACACTTCTTACATGTACAAGTCAGACTAATATGGTTGATAACCTTGTAAAGGAATGTATTTTGTCTTACTATATGGTAGGAATATTACAGTATAAATCATAATCTTGTATCATGTCAAAGGACCAGCCATCAGTGATAACTTACAACGTTGGTCAGTACACTCCCGCTTTTTATCTCATATTTACGAGAATTAGGTTTTAAAATTAATTTGTCCAAGATAGAGGGGCCTTTTCCAGCGAATTACTTTTTCTATGGATACCCGTGAATTAACACTGACTATTCGTGTGAAAAAGCAGACTGAATTTTACAACGTTTTATTGTCATTTGAAGCGCAAGCGCGCAAGTATTAGACAAATGTTGTCACTATGTGGCTAATTGAACTGAACCTGCCAAATGGTGAGTGTTTTTTTTATTTGTTTTGGTAAAATTAAATTTATTTGTAAATTGGTTTTGTTTTAGCACGGAGGTTTGCATTTGCCCTGCTAATCTCTGTTTTGAGTTTTGAGCCATGCCTTCTTCAAAGCACATTATTATTAGACATCTTGAAGGACAAAGTACAATCCCATATATTAATCTGTGATGTCAGTTACAATCATCAAAGGTGTGTAGACCGGTGGTGTGCATGGTTAACGTGCCTACTTCGTCATAGTAGGTTCGAGTCCTGGTCGAGCCAAACCAAAAACTATAATAATGGTATTTGCTGTTTCTCCGCTAGGAACATAACATTCAGAAATAAGAGCAAAGACTAGTTGGCTGGGACTCATGATAATGTGTCCGAGTGGAGAGAAATGTCTTCCCACAGACATCATCATCATCATCTCATCGAATTTAACTAGTTCTCGCCATGATATGGTGTCAAGGACCAATCACTCTCCCACTCAACATTTAATAAATAAACATTAACTGTTTTGCCTCTGTTTCAACGATTCTCGATTGAATATTGGAACGAACTGTTCTGACCGTGTGGTATTGTTTGTTTTGTCTGTTAGAACGAACTGTTCTGACCGTGTGGTATTGTTTGTTTTGTCTGTTAGAACGAACTGTTCTGACTGTGTGGTATTGTTTGTTTTGTCTGTTAGAACGAACTGTTCTGACCGTGTGGTATTGTTTGTTTTGTCTATTAGAACGAACTGTTCTGACCGTGTGGTATTGTTTGTTTTGTCTATTAGAACGAACTGTTCTGACCGTGTGGTATTGTTTGTTTTGTCTATTGGAACGAACTGTACTGACCGTGTGGTATTGTTTATTTTGTCTGTTAGAACGAACTGTTCTGATCGGGTGACATTGTCTTTCTAGGGTTGGCAAACCGTCATGTCCAACTCAAACTTGAGTGATAATTGTATAGAGTAACACGACGGGTGGCACTAATGGAGCAATAACTGTTTACCCTTCCGGAATACTTGAGTTCACCCCGGTGTTGAGTGGGGTTGGTATTGCTGGTGTATTTATGTATTTGTTGCTTCAACTATTAGCACGCAGTATTAAGGAGAAAGAGCAAAGACTGGTTGGCTAGAAATCAGGATTCCAAAATGAGCATGGAAAAACATATTAACTCAGTCTGCAGATCAGGAGACGGACAATTACGTCAAATAGGCTACATCAGGCAATATCTAAATACAGATGCTACAAAATCGCTAGTAAATTCTTTCGTCACATCACGCCTGGAATATTGCAATGCGCTCTTGTATGGTGTTCCGAGGGTCTCGTTGAATAGATTTCAAAATCTGCAGAACACTGCAACTCGCATCATAACGAGAACATCGCGTTATGATCACATTACACGCTCTTAAAGAACTGCATTGGATACCAGTAACTCATCGAGTGGACTTTAATATTCTAGTTCACGCATACAAAGCATTACACTACCAATCACCGATCTATGTGAAAGACTTGCTAGAACTCTATCAGCCAGCAAGAAATTTGAGATCCCAGAACTCAAAACAACTAGTTGTTCCTAAAAGCAGAACTGTGAGGTACGGTGATCGAAGTTTTTCGTCAGTTGCACCGAAGTTATGGAATGCACTTCCGGTTACCATTAGAGACGCTAAATGTTTGGATGTTTTCAAAAGATCGTTAAAAACACACTTTTTCGTCAAGATCTATGGAAACTAACTTTGCACTGGAAAGCAAGCTGTTATAAGACTGTGAAATAGAAGTTGTTGTATAATTTTACTGCTCTTTATAACATTTAGCATCTATATTTTTAGTGTCAATAAGTATTATTTTCTTCTATTGTAATTTTTAATGCTGATATTTTTATTTATTATTTTTTAATTGTTTTAAACATTTGGTTTTTTTTTCTTTTTATGTTGCATTGTGTGTCCATATCTGGTATATGTAGTTTGTACAGCGCTTTTGAACGTTTATTATATATATGAAAAGAGCGCTATATAATTCTGGTAAATAAATAAATAAATAAATAAATAAATAAATAAATAAATAAATAAATAAATAAATAAATAAATATAGATTATTGTAACTCATTACAATTAATGATAACAATAACATCCATTACTTTTTTGCGTGTGTGAAAAATGTTAGACGTCATCCGGGTTACATACCTCAGAAACTGAACACAAAAATGCCATTGAAATTTAAGAAATGTCGTAATCCACGAAAAACCGGAAGATGGTGTCCAATGATTAAATGCCAGCGATATACCTTTACAGTCGCTTTCCGTCAATGTATATAGGTTTGGTAAGGATTATGGTGTTTAACGCCACTTTCAACAATATTTCAGTTTTATCGTGGCTGTCAGTTTTATTGGTGGAGGAAATCAATATATATATATATAATTTGTTTCATATGCTATGACGTCATCAAACACGGCCATCTTTTCCTTGACGTAACGGAAGAAATAAATATACATTACTAATTTTGCCAAAAACAACCACAAAATGATTTTATTGATATGTTGTTTATTTGTATAAAGATGATATAACGCTTCGTCTGCTTTCTTACCTGGATACATTAGATAGTTAATATACGAAAGGCGGAAAAATTTTAAAGACATGAAATTTGTTACATTCGGATGAAGATGAATTATATAATTTAGAGGATGGATAAGTGTATGATGTTGCTATTTTGAGATACATTTGAACGTATAATATATAGGAGTATTCAGCCTAGTGTGACTATAGCTTAATTCATTTTGGTTTGTTTGGTTGATAACAATATGGCGTCGGAATTAAACAGCAGGACAATATTCTTGGTAGTTATTTTTGGAACTTTGTTGAATTGTGAGTATGATACCGTTGAATTTTGATGTTGTACTATATATTGGGATTTTTTTTTTATCATTACATCATCATTGTGACATTAACATTATTTCATCCATTTTTGGAAGTGATGCGTATCAGCATTTTACATGAAACGTAGGTATCAAATTTAGTGCACACGACGCGTTTGTTGAATAACCTTAATCGAGTACGCTAAAAACCGAAAGACTTGAAAACCAAATAATTTAAAGTTTTGGAAGCAATAAAACCAAAGGGCCTCAACAGGAATTCCAAAATTGGCTAAGGTCACATATGGGGGAGAAGAACCTTAGTTTTGATAATAATTACATATTGTATAATTAATTAAGACCATGCTTTATAAACACTTCCCCGTCCTTTCCTCATTCACGACTGATTACCGAGTTTGTAACTAGATTAACACGACGCGTGTCACTAGTGGAGCAGGAACTGCTTACCCTTCCTGAGCACCTGAGTTCACCCTCGGTTTTTAGTGGGATTCGTGTTACTCGATCTATAGTTTTATATGTGTGTTTTGTAGATCGTTGTTTATCCTTTTGTACTTTTTCTTTTGACCATTGTGTTGTCTGTCTTTCTTTGATATACGGATTCTGATTGCCCCTTTGATATCTTTTGACCATTGTGTTGTCTGTCTTTCTTTGATATATGGATTCTGATTGCCCCTTTGGTATCTTTTGACCATTGTGTTGTCTGTCTTTCTTTGATATACGGATTCTGATT
>MJUT01036044.1:10482-23339 GCA_002080005.1 Gigantidas platifrons | reverse complement strand
GCATATCTTACATTCTTATCAAAACAATTCCGGATTTGACCACTTCACACAAAGAAGTGTCTGTCTGCTCAATATAAAGAAGTCCTTACAAAACATAAAAATTAAAGTTCCACAGAATATAAAGATGTGCTTTTGACTACAGAATAATAAAAAAAAAACAATTATACGAAAGCATAAAATGATAAAATCACTTCAGAGCTTTCTAAAACCATCGCATATAATTGATTAGACCACCGCATACAAGTACTAAAACCACGGCATATAATATAAATACCATACACCATAGTATAATTAAAGATCACCACATAATAGGGCTACGGCATTCTATACGGATACATGATGTATTATGTTATCAAATTTTTGTTCTGAAAATAATTGTCGGCTTTGAATGAATATATGCTAGAAAAAACCGAAGGGGAAATCATGAATAGACAACCCAGACAGAGACACTGGCAACATTGAGCACAGAAGACACGGGACGAAAACAAACAAACCACATACAAAAACCACACACACCTCAGAAAACTAAAAAGATTAGCAACACTAATCCTACCAAAAACCGAGGGGGAACCCAAATGCCCGCTAAGTAGTTCCTGCTTCTTATCAGATATAAGCGATTTTTTTATATTCTCTTTCAGGTATTGGTGACCTTAGCCGATTTTGGTTACCCTGTTTAGGCCCTTTGCTTTCATAGCTCCCAAAACTTTCAATTATTTGGCTTGCCAATCTTTAGATTTTGAGAGTACCTGATGAAGGTTATTCTAGAAACGAGTCGTGCGCACTAAATTTGATATATATATTTTTATTGACCCTTTTCAAATTTCTGAATGCTAGATTATCACTTTTTATTTTCTTTAATGCTCAACTTTCCCTTTCCATTTTTGTAGACTATCACATCCAATAATCATAATGTTTGCAAGATGTAAAGTTATAGTGACAACCGGAACCTTTTAACCGTAATGAAAGCGGGAGGTTTGCCGCCGTGAATCTGATTCAACCCACCTTTTCTTTGGAAATGCATGTATCAAGTCAGGGCCATTGCGGTTTTCCCAGTTTTCCGGTTGTTGACTGATTTTGTCTGTTTGTATACGTATGAGTTTTGTCTTTCCCTTTGGAAGATTGCTAGGTGCTCGGTAATTATGTTATTACTCTTATCTGAACGTACCTAATGAAGTTTATTCCAGTAACACGTCTTCAGCAGTAAATTCGGTATCTATATTTTTATTAATGAGAAAGGAATAATTCAATTTTCAAAAATAAAAACCTTATTTCTAAGTGAAAACAAAATTAGTGAACGGCAATATGACAATATTGTTACAGCTCACAACTCCCCTAAGCCGGTTTAACCCTGCCACCTTTTGGATTTTCAACTTCATATGTTGTGGTGGGTTTTCGTATTTAGAGGTAAGGTGATAAATTATTGCCCATTTTGTTGACATTTGTGGAATCGTTGACCATATCTGTTTAAGCTTTCTTTTCAGAATTTAACTGACAATCGTTGAACTCATTAACAAGGAGATGACAGCGAAGAAATCGATAGAAATCTTGATTTAATGTAACATTTTGTGCTTTATATACTGTCTGGAGATATAATGTGTCTAAAGAAGAGTTTGAAGATACCAAAGAGGTGATAAGGATCCGTATATCGAAGAAGGACAGACAACACAATGACTAAAAGAAAATGTGCAAAAGAAAAAACAACGAGCTACTAAACACTACACAGAAAACGGAAGATCGAGTAACACGTACCCCACTAGAAACCGGGGTTGAACTCCGGTGCTCCGGAAGAGTAAGCAGTTCCTGCTCCACTAGAGGCACCCGTCGTGTTAATCTAGTTACAAATTCTGTGAAAAATCATCATGAATTAGAAAAGGACCGGGAAGTGTTTCATTAAGTGGAACATATCCGTTGTCATTTGTGACACTGATATTCCATAACAGTCAACCAAGTCATGGTGGCGACCGTTAATGCATGTAATATGTTTCATTTGAGTCATAGTGTGTGGTCTGTTTGAGTGGAAGCAAATCTGTCTAGAGTTTTTTTTTATTATTATTTCTTTATATATGTATTGTCGCTGGAGATATAATTATAAGGCAGCTTGGCATAACATTTTCTGCTTTAATCCCGCCACATGTATGTGCCTGTCCCAAACCAGGACCTTGAATTTTAAACCCATATGACATGATCTTTTTATGTTCAATGGTTTATGGTGAAAGGTGGTTGTTCGTTTTGTTGATATTGGTGGAATTGTTGGTTGCTTAAAAGTTCTTTTTTTCATGGTTGACCGTCAAGAAATTAAGATGCTTAGCCTCGACACGTGTTTCTGTTATTTGAACGCGTGTGTGGTTACTATTTGGTGTTGCGTGACTTTACAAGGTTAGAACATATTTGGAAGGATAAAATATGTCATTGGTGTCTGACAGCAATAGTTAATCATAGCGGTCAGGAAACCGGAATGCCCGACTAAAATACAAATATGCCCACATTTGAAAGGAATACATCGACTACCTTAAAATAATTATTTGAATATGATATGCATAGACTTTTCTACGAATAAGCCATTAGAAAAAAAAAGCATTATTTCTATTTTATTCATTTTTATTTTTTTATTTTACAAAATATAATCATTGGTTTCTTTGATGTATTGTAGATTTACATATTGTTTAAGCATATGCAGTCAGTCGAGAAAATCATGTTTGTTAAATGCAGGTTTAACCATTATGAAATACACTGTGAAGAAATATTAAAATACTACTATTGTTTAATAGAGGTGGTCACTAAAGCAGGTCAATTCAGATCAATTGTTATTTTCCATAAAGACTATCGTTTTTGCTTTCTATTTTAAATTCAAGTTTTTTTTTCACAAACCATGATATGAAAAACCTGACATTAATTATCGAAAGAAATATTTAGAAAAATCACAAACAACAAAAAGTTATATATCAATACAAACAACGTCTTCGTTGTATTCATATTGTGTGTGTCTTCATCAATAACCGGAACACGACTTGTAAAAAAAAAACAAAAAAACAAAAATGACATTTTTTCTCTCGTTCCAGGCTATCGTTCCATTAAGCGAATTAAATTATTTGTTAATACAAATGTAAATGTTGTTTTTAAAATCATTGTCTATCTAAAGTACCAGGGGTCAGATTTTGTAATATATGTTTTCGATGTTTCGTCATGTAACCTACTACTTTCTGTTCCGGTATCGAAATAAGCATCGGGGTTATCAAAACCGAAAAAGTCAGTAGACGGATTATATTTTTCTAATGTTCTGCCTCTTATTTTTTCTCGTCCTAAACGTCGAATATTTGATCGGAATGATGGTGGCTCTGCAATAAATTCGCTCATTATTGGTTGTTTACCTGCATACTTATTCACAATTTGTGACGAGCTAAATTCAGGTAATAGTTCCCTCGGTCGAATAGCAGGAGGGTGCTCCACAGGAGAAGTATGACTAACGACGTTCGGTTCTTCGTATCGACGTTTTGTAAATGTTTCCTGCTGAGGAAAAAGTCTATCTCTGTTAGAATGTCTCTGTTGAACAAATTCATTATTGATTTGAGAATGATCATTTTGAGGACTATTAGGTATTGCATCATAAAAGTTTTGTCTCCCCGGTATAGCGACTGTCTGTGGGTCATACATAGGGCTATCAACAACAGAGTTAAATCTCTGGGTACCAGTACGTTCGTATACTGGTTCTGGTTGGATATATTCCCTCGTTGATGGACGTTTTTTTCGTCGGGTTCTTTTTGCCGTTACAACAACATCTTGTGCTTTTATTTTGTCGGCTCTTATCCTGTCGGCTTTTAATTTGTTAGCTCTCATCATATCAGTATTTATATAATTTGCCTGAAGTTCCTTTGCTCTTAAAAGTCCATCAGTATCCTCTCCAATCATTTCACTCATCTTTGGCTGTTCTGGGAGACCTTCTATGGGGATTTCCAATTGCGGTCTTGGTCGACGACCACGACTTGATCGTCGCCTACCACTAGAAGGATCTAGAATATTTTCTACGGGGCCATCAATCGTCCCTTTAAAGATTGCCTGAACAGCTGGTCGTTCACGGTCCGCATTTGAAGGATTGAATTGATCTGAATGACTTGGGCGACCACTGCGATCAGACACCTTCTTCCTCCTACGCCTCTTTCGCTTTCGCTTCCGTCGCTTTGTAGGTGTCCCTGCTTCAGGATTACCAAGCGGTTCAACAACATTTCGTTTCCTTATAATATGATTTCCAGCGTAAGGGTAGTAATCTTTAAGTAAATCGATTTCAACTAGTGTATTCCCATCTTGAGTAAGTCCGTATCTTTGCTGTTCTACGATTTGTTCCTTTGTAGAAAATTCCGCAACCTGATTGAGACTTTTTGGATCTACAAAATATAGAGAACCAATTATAATCAAAAGAGAAAAACCTCAATTTCTTTTAAAAACAATTACAATATGTCAGCGCAATTGGGATTTAAATAAAGCAACCATTTTTTTTATTATATACAATTGAATATAGTTCTTCCGAACTCGAAGGGAAAAAATGAAGGAAATAATCTAAAGATACTACACTGTCTGAACAGTTCCAAATCTAATCGAAAAACCGTAGAATCATTACCCCTAACACACATATACATGAGCTTTCATATTTCTTGCTTTGGACAGACACTTAAATAAAAAAAGAAGTGGCGGGCTAATCTAGATTAGTCGGGCCGATATGACATTATTACTGCAGTTTAATGCTTGGTTCATAATAAATCTGTTCATGCAATTTAATAAACATTATAATTATGCTTAAGTTAGACTATCAATAACTTAGTCACAAATGTGTTTGGATCATAATAAATCTGAACAATATTGTAAACAATACAACTCAATAACTTTGTCACAAATAACTACCGGTCATTCATGCTCTACAAATGGTATTCCTGAGCTCGTTTTATCACATGGCCACTCGAAACTGTCACTTACTCGTACTAGGGACATTCGTATTTTTTTATATCTCGCAGTAAGAAGAGTTTGAGGATACCTACGGGGTAATCTGAATCCGTAAAAGGACAAACATTTCGTCCGTTGTTCGTTTTAAATCTAGTTCAACTTCATTCGGATAATGCGAATAACCTTGTATTTCGAAGTACAATTGTCGGTCCATTCTACTTTGACACACCGAGGTTTGTCTGTATTATAATTATTTAACATGTACAAGCATTGTTTTGACTCTGATTTTCTACTGTCTGTCTGTGTTACATTGTCGTTTTTCATTGGCAGTATGTTGTTTTTGAGTGAAGGTAATTTTACGGATTATGTTTACCCCTTTGGTATCTTCAATCTCTTCTTACTACGCACAAGCATTTATTTGACTCTGATGTTGTACTCTAATGTCTGCAAGTGATACATTGTCATTTTGAGTTAAAATATAAAGATAATTTGATGATGTTCAGACAATCATTGACCGTGATGCAATGTCAGTGTGTCTTACTTTGTCGTCTGCCTGTCAAAATATATTGTTGTTTTAGTTCAAGGTAATTTTGTACACATTTTTGTTTGTTTGATATATGACGACAATTACATGTTTCACATCATGACCAACATTTGTAGATTTGTAGTAATTGTCTTGTGTTTTTTTTATTATATTGTGACCGCTACATTTTTATATCGTGTCCCAAGTCACGACCAAAGATTGTAGATTCTTTTTCTTTTATATCTGTATACTTTTACATGCGAAACGTCAGAGCAAAATCGTTCTTGCTTATTATGTCTGGTGGAGCTATCACTCACCACTTCTTATTTTGCTATTTAACAACTGCATTATGTACTTGGACCTTCTCCAATCAACTGATAAAAGTACATTGTGACAACAGTTCCAAAATGAACGTTACTTCTTTCTTTCTTTTTTTTTTAAAATGAAATATCGTATATGTTCTGTCTAACCATACAAATGGGGAAAAGGGAAGGACTACAGTGAACAGAAGATTTGAATTTGTAAGAGTTTAAACAAAACAATGATACAACAAAACAAAGCCGTTAAAACAAAAAATCGAAACGAATTAAAAAAGCAAGTCGGGGAAAATCCGTGATGTTATGGCTTTAAGGTTTTAGTTGGTAACCAAGTTGGGATGCGAAGACCCAATACTGGAAGCCTGTGAAACTTGTATAATTATATAATCCACTGATGTAGTGCCAACATGTTTTATCAGGGGGTATCAGCTGGGATGTGTATAGCCCAGACTGGGAGCCAGGAGCACTAAAGTCCGGTTGACTTCTATAAATCTCCAGAACAAAATTCTTAAAAATCCAGTTTTCAAATCAGCATTTTTTTTTCTAGATGTATATTAATGTATGATATATACGAATTCTGACAATTAATCTCAAAATTTTTGGTTCAGTATTAAAAAGGTTACCCATTAGGTCTATATGTTAATTTTATTAATGTTAACATTAAATATCATAGCATAAATAAAATTGATAATTAAAAGGCATTTATATAAGGATTATTTTGAGCCCAAAGTATGTAGGATTTAGTGGTATTTCAATCTTTTATGGAGGTCTTGATGTATGACCTATATATATACTATATTTATGCGGTTGTCCCAGAGCATGGCATTTCACTGCAAGATTTTTCAACATCCCATGATATTCAGACAGAACATAGAGGACTCGTGTACGTTTAAGAAAATATATGATTTTGGAAGCATTAAACATCAGACAAACTTTACAGGTAGGCTCGAATAATTACCAATTTTAAAATTAATTAGTTTTTTAACACCTTTTATATGCCATTCAACGCCAACGTTAAATTGGTCATGCTTATGTCTTCGTATAGATTAATAATTTGAGATCTAGACATGTCTATTAGTATAGACATATATTTAATTTTCGTGTCTAATAAGAGTTAGGTTAATTGGTATTTGTTAGAGGACGTTGTTACACAATTATGATATTATCAGGTGTAATATTAACACGAATATGATTGTTGTATTTGTCAGTCGAAATTGAGATCATTTGTCATGTATGGTTCTCAACATGGTCGCTTATGTCAAAGAAGTTGAAGGACAAAGTTTTTTACAATGCCGTTATACAAGGTAGAAATGAATACAATTTGCACTCTTTGATAGTGATATTCAACTGTACGTAATGACCGTTATAGAAATCAGCTGGAGCAATCAAGAATGAAAAACGCAGAGATACAAGAAACATACACAGAACGCAAACAAACAGAATAAACAAGATGAACTGTGAGCTAATGTTCACTTATGATACCCCCGCATATATATTCAATGTGTATAAAAACCAACCAAGTCGGCAAACAGGAAGTAGGAATCTGACGAATCCAAAAACGCTTCCCACAATATGGCATACATATATGAAGCTTGTGACCAAACATCAGATTTCTGCCATCAATAGTTGCTGAGAAAAATGCGACGAAAAATATCTTGGACGGACGGACGGACGGAGGTAAAACAGTGTACCCCCCTCCGGTGGAGCGGGAGTATAAAAACAAGACTAAGCTAAACCAATAAGCTACACGGACCACAAAACCAGGTGTGAACCAAGGTGCTCGGCAAGGGTATCCAGTTCGTGTTTTTCAGCTTATCGCATATTGGTTTCCATTATTTGCTTCCTTTCTTTATTGGAAGATATAATTTTACGAGTGACATTTGTGCATTTGTTATGCTATGCTTTTTTGCTTGGAATATTGCTTTTGTGGTATACAAACCACCACTTACAAATTTGAGCCAATTTAAGCATTCTCTATTTTTTCCCTCAAACAGATTATTCCTTCACCTTCAATTAAATATACCTGCGGTTATTGTACATATTTTTATCTATGTGTTAACGTCTAACTTTAGTCAAAGCGCATCGGTGGTGTATTGGTTAGCCTTGAGTGTGGCATATCGTGGGTTCGAGCCGCGGTGGACTCAAACCAAAGACTATGAAATTTGTATTTTCTGCTTCTTCACGAAGCACGCAGCTTTAAAGTCCTTCTTCGATTTACGGCTTCTGGTTACTGGTCTGTCATCTTCAAACTTTCCTTTGAGTAAGATAAAAGACTGGTCGGCTCGGAATCAGAATAATGTATCCGAGTGAAACGACATGTTTACATGTGTACTATAAAAATCAAGCTAAGCGTGTTGGTCTTCTACAAAGCGGACAGTATCACCATCATCATTTCATCGATTGTTACTTGTGATATAGATGCAGTGCCGGATTTATCATTGTGCTTAGGTGTGCAGGGGGCCCATCTTCCTGGATTTTTTTTTCACGATGAATGTTTGCTTATGTGGTGCAATTTTAAATCTTAAAGTGTTCTGTTTCGGAGCGATTCCAGACATAATTATAGATTTGAGGGTCTACCCCCTTCAGGGCCCAAGTAAGGGGCCTCATAACTTAACTAGCACAGGGCTCATTTGTCATAATCCTGCACTGTATAGCTGCAAGCAAAATTTCTCATTTAGGACTTGACCAACAATCACTGACTCACTCCAACGTTGTTCATTTAATGTACACTACCTTTAGTTAACATTGTCAAACCACAAAGCCGATTTCTCGGAAGGAGAATGAGATATAAAAAGCACATTTCTATATTAAGACATAATGGGTGTTACATAATTTACAGGTAACATTTTCTGTCATTTAGTTATGTACAATACCTTTAGTTAACATTGACAAACCACAAAGCCGATTTCTCGGAAGGAGAATGAGATATAAAAAGCAAATTTATATATTAAGACATAATGCGTGTTACATAATTTACAGGTAACATGTTCTGTCATTTAGTTATGTACATAAATTTCCCTAAGTTTTCTTCAATATGTAAATATGTACAATATCTAGTGTATTGGTTGACATTTATTAATTTGACGTAAGTATAACGTGCAGACGATTCATTTTATAAACAATACAATAAGTGAATGCATTGTTTATAGTGTGGTTAAGTTTTAAAAAAACATTCGGAAGGCAATGTGGACTTTGAAAGGGGCCTAAAATAAGAATTTAGCGCAACGCGGGTTTCAAACACTATTTCAATACATGTTATGTTAGTCATAAAATACTAGTATTTGTTAATTATTATTTTTAGGTTATTCAATATACATTGTTATTTCAAAATGTCAAATTTATACATATTTTGTATCCAATTTCTAAATGCAAACAATATTTGGTGTTTAACGCCACTTTCAACAATATTTCAGCTATATCATGACGGTCAGTTTTATAAGTGACGGAAACTGGAGTATCTGGAGAAAGCCACCAACCTGTCGCAAGTCACTGACAAAACTTTATCACATAATGATGTATCGAGTACACCTCGCCATGAACGAGGTGCAAACTCACACTAAAATGCAAGTCGCTGAATGATTACTATACAGTAACAATTCTAAAACGGTCTGGCTTCGAACGCTAAAATTGAACAACAAGATTTCAATCAATAATGCTTCAGATGTCAATGTGTAGGTTGAAAATCCCTATACATGAAAAAAAATCAATATATGATTGCTATATTGATTGTTAGCAGCTTACTGTCAACCGACAAATATTTCGTGCATATTTCGGACGAGAGCAAGCTCAATAATATATAAACATAACAGAAATGAGATAGGAATCTGACCAGTGGGGAGACGATTGTTGACTACCATTGAAAAAGTATGGATAGTTGCATAAGGACTAGAAATTTAGTAAGTTATAGCTTCTATGGTTCGTCTACGCTTTTCCGGAGCCTGCAATAGAAGTATTTAACATTCGGGGTGTAGCACTATAACACATCTTATCCACTATGGTATATATCTAAACTTTTGTATTATAACATGAACCCACCCTCCCCACACATACACAAACCAGTACCAGATGGGGAGGCACTAAATAGCAGATATATTGGTTGAACCCTGAACACCTTCACCAAGCCCTGCTGAATATATGTAAATATGTCAATATATTGTGGCGACCTGATTTAGAGTAAAATTAATGAGTATCGAGAGAAAGCCATTTATGTCAACTATCTGTCTTATGCAATTTATTAGCTAGAAATTAACATGATGTGAATATATTTTGCTAATTATGCAAATATTTTTGATAATATGAAGGCAATTTATGGTTGTAAAGTAAAATGTTTGTTCTATGTTTCGGGATAAGCACTATTGGTAGCATATGAGCAGGGTATGCAGTGCTTTGTAATTCGTAGTGCACTTGATCCGTTGAATAAGTACAAAACAACGTTAGCCAATCATTTGAAAGCAATGTTAGTCACTAACCAACACTGAAGGACCCCAGAGATTAATTATTATTGTGACAGTGCGATAAGGTTATTGGTCATGAATATTTAATATTTCGTGTCATTTTCAATAATAAATCAGCTATATTCTCGCAGTCAGTATTATTGTTTGAGGAAACCGGAATACATATGTACCTAGAGAAAACCACTGTCCTGCCGGAAGTCACTAACAAACTTTAACACTCAATGCACCTATCTAAGATCAGAACTCGAACACATCATTTTAGTGGCTATAGATGTATATACAACTACCATTATATCAATGCATCGAATGCACCCACAGAACGCACAATAAAGAATTTAAAAGCAAAAATATATACTTTCCTTTAATATACGATTGAAATTGGTTAGTTTTGAACTATAAACACATGTTAAATTCTAAAAAATAGCCTATTTTCAAAATTAAACAAAATTATTTTTGAATAGAAATGAAATGAAAAACAAATAAAATACAAGAACTGTAAGAAAAATTCCAAAATTTAATCGTAAAATTGTACCCCTAACACACATATACATGACGCTCACTTTCCTGGGTTGGTACAGGCACTTCAATAAAAAGTGGCGGAGTTACACTAGTTTCATGGGCCCAAAAGCCAATTCATTTTTTTCAATTTATATTATATTCAAAATATTATAGTGCTATGCAATTAACAATAAATTTATTTAAAAAAATAAATAAAAACTTAAATTATAGTTTTAATATATGTCTTCTTCTAATTTATCACCGCCACGATATAACTGATATATTGTTGAAAGTGACGTTAAACACCATAACACTTGTCCTCTAATTTATCACAAATATGCACATGGATTGCTATCTATGTAAAAATAATACTCACTGGCATGGATCAAACTCAAATGAAGAACAAGGCATAGAAATACCAGTTCTTTCATGATTAAAATCCCAGCTAACAATCCGATGTTTCGTGGTCTACAGTTGATAGACTGTGAGACGTAACGTCACCACTCAACCAGAATATCTTATAGTATGAGGTTAGTTTATTAATAGGCTTGTTAATAAAAATTCATTTAAAATTAATTATATGGACCAATTATAATAAGCGACGCATGTAAAGTTGAAAAGTAATTTATTAATCCTATGGTTATTAAAGTGACAAGGTATAATGCGATGTTTGTGTCTGATTTTTTCGTCCCTTTGATGACAATTATCACAAAGCAATAAATTGTTTATTTTTTACTCGATGATGACAATAGCTTGTCATGTTTTACATTTACAAAAACTTGTTACATCCTGCTATTGAACAAGTGCACTTGATAATTTATCCCATTTTCTACATAATTTCCAGAATTATTGTTTTAATTGACACAATCGCTGATTTTGCATTCAGATTTGGTAATAGGTTCGATTACATAATGACGGCAAAGGTATCTTAAATTAGCTAGACCCCACACAGCAGGTGATAGGAATGAATCATCTTCAATATGTTCGTGCAAAGGCATGTTCTGACTACAAAGTCATCAGAAATCACATTTATTATGATAAATAATGATAAATACGAGTTTATCTCCCTTTGAATAAAATGAAAAATACAGGTAATAACGAGAGAAAATATGGGTAAAAACATTTGTCCCACTTCATATATTTACACAAAATAGTGCTTATAAACGATGTTCGGTTCTTCTCCATTTTCAGTTGTTTGTTCAGTTTCATGTCTTATTTACGTTATATGTGTTTGTTTGTGTATATAGGAGTATCTAACACATGTTGTGTGGTGTTTTTGTTTTGTTTGTCTTCGTCTTGTGTGCGCTATATTGCAAGTTTCTCTGGATTGTCCATTTTTGATTGCCTCTTCGGTATTCTCTGGATTGTCCATTTTTGATTGCCTCTTCGGTATTCTCTGACGTTTATTATAATACATTTAGCTACATTTCAGGATAAATAATAAGAGATCATTTCCACTGTATACATGCCATTATGACGTCCAAAACGTTTCACGTGTAGTACATTTATGTACTATTACAACGTTTACACAACACAAGTGGGACAGGAACTGCCTACCTTTCCGGAGCACTTGAGTTCACCGCCGGTTTTAGTGGGATTCGTGCTACTTGATATTTAGTTTTATGTGTAGTGTTTTGTAGATCGTTGTTTGTCCTTTTGTCCTTTTTCTTTTGACTATTGCTTTGTCTGCCCTTCTTCATTTACGGATCCTGGTTACCCCTTCAAACTCTTCTTATTTTATATTATATTGAGCCAAAAGATATTCTTTGTTCTTTCAACCACTTCAAATGTTTTATAAGAGAATATCCTGTAGATAATAAATAAACGCTAGAGAAATCGAAGGAGCAATCTAGAATGGACAATCCAGAGAAAGCGAAGGAGCAATCTAGAATGGACAATCTAGAGAAATCGAAGGAGCAATCTAGAATGGACAACCCAGAGAAATCGAAGGAGCAATCTAGAATGAACAATCTAGAGAAAACGAAGGAGCAATCTAGAATGGACAATCCAGAGAAATTGAAGGAGCAATCTAGAATGGACAATCCAGACAAATCGAAGGAGCAATCTAGAATAGACAATCCAGAGAAATCGAAGGAGTAATCTAGAATGGACAATCCAGAGAAATCGAAGGAG
>MJUT01036044.1:0-10377 GCA_002080005.1 Gigantidas platifrons | reverse complement strand
AGAATGGACAATCCAGAGAAATCGAAGGAGCAATCTGGAATGGACAATCCAGAGAAATCGAAGGAGCAATCTAGAATGGACAATCCAGAGAAACCGGTAATATCGGACACACAAGACGAAGACAAACAAAACAAAAAACACAAAACAACACAAAAAAACAAAAATGACGAGCAACAAGGACCCCACCAAAACCAAACAGCTCCTGCCCCTTATAAGACACCCGCCACGTAATTCACATAGTCAGTATGTGTTGGACGCCACTAAATGCAAACAAACACAAGCAACATGAATAAGAAGGGGGTGTGGTGTTTAACGTCACCTTCAACAATATTTCAGTGATATCATGGCGGTCCGTTTTATTGGTAGAGGAAACCGGAGTACATGGTGAAAACTACCGACCTACCGCAGGTCACTTACGAACTTTTATAGCGTAGTGTTGTATCGAGTGCACCTCGCCATGAGCGTAAATATTGTTTGAAATTGACGCTATACTCTTAATTCACATCCTTAGGAAATTGATGAAAAAAATAATATAACAATAAATGTTCAAGATTGTATACTTTCTTTTCCATTTGTATCATGGGGTTTTTTCTTGTAATTTTGTTTTAAATGCTATCTTTGTATTTCCGTATATCACGAATAAAGTGGTTATATTAAAATGTAATAATGAATAACTATGTTAGGACATCGACCTGTTTGCATGTACTTTTACTATTTCCATGTACTTATACTATGTGCCAACGCTAATAAAAACCTTCAATAAATCTTATGAACGAACCAGGATTTGACATTTTGTTATAAGTTATAAATTGTATTTACAAGATTTCTGGGTAGCTGTTCTAACTCCCTATTGAAGTGGATATCGCATTGTCCGTTCTTTGTTACATATTTTATGTTACATTTTATGTTTCAATTGTGTAATTTTGTTCGTATTGTGTAAGTTGGATTTTCAACTACCTGTGCAATCAGTACCCATTACCACTAAGGTTGTGATTTCGAATCCCGCTCATGGCGAGGTGTACTCGATATTTTGTGGTAAAGTTTGTCAGTGACTTGCGAGAGGTCGGTAGTTTTCTCCTGGTACTTCGGTTTCCTCCAGCAACAAAACTGACCGCCACGATATAACTAACACATTGTTGAAAGAAGCGTTAAACACCATACACCTCTCATTGTTGTTGTTTTTTTGTTGTTGTTTTGTTGGTCTGTTCGAATTGTGAATCCTTTTTTAAGAAGAGTTTGAAGATACCAAAGGGGCAATCAGAAACCGTATATCGGAGAAGAACAGACAACACAATGGCCAAAAGAAAAAGTACAAAAGGACATACAACGATCGACAAAACATACATATAAAAGTAAAGATCGAGTAACACGAACCCCACTAAAAACCGGGGGTGAACTCAGGTGCTCCGGAAGGGTAAGCCGATTAGTCTATCTGTTTTGTGAATTATTTTATACTATTTTCTCTCATGAAAATTTATTATTTCGTTGGTGCTGTTTTGTTTTGTGATTTATTCACAGAAGGTCTTAGGAATATGACATTAGGTCGCAAGTGTATTATGTAAAGAATAATACGAATGATATCAGCATAACTCTCGAGACAATGCAATAGCTTGCAGATTGTATGATATGGAACGCTTCTTTATTAAGCTTTTTATTGATAAATAAACTGGGAAACAAATAAATACCACTTTGTCTCAACATTTCCAAAATCTAATAGAAATCATAGAAACAGAGGCAAAACACCACTCACTTTCCTGGCTTGGTACAGACACTTCAATGAAAGGTGGCAGGGTTAAGCTAGTTTTATGGGCCCAATCTGTCCCTCTTATTGAAATCATGCGTTTGTGCAATTGTTTTCACCATGCCAGTAAAATGCTAGCATTTACATACAGCTGGGTGTACAATGTTACCAGTGCCGGATTTAGGACAAATGAGGTCCTGTGCTGGTTAAGTTATGAGGCCCATTACTTGGGCCCTGAAGGAGGTAGACCCTCATCTCTATCATTATGTCTGGAATCGCTCCGAAACAGAACGCCTTAAAATTTAAAATTGCACCACATAAGCAAACATCCATCGTAATAAAAAACATTTCCAGGAAGATGGTCCCCCTGGCCAAAGGGGATCTGTGCTTAAGTACACATAAACACAATGATAAATCCGGCACTCGGTGTTGCTGAAAAGAGTTTGGAACTTTATACATAAGATCTTCCTGACACACATACGTTGTTATATGTAAAATGTTATTTCTCTCTGTGATAATAACAGGTAGTTTGAAGACTGAAATTAGAAAGCAAATTGATAAATTATACAAATATTTATATGTGATTATTGGTTGCTCAACGTCCAGCACATATCTCGTGGATATTCAGGATGAGAACCCCATTTCACTCCTGGTTTTCTTATTATGGTCCGTGTTGCTCATCTTTTTTCGTTTCCAGTGTTGTGTGTTTTGTTTAGTTTGTCTTTTTTCGATGTCTTGTATCCATTGGTTCCTGTTCTTCAAGATTATTCATGCTTGATTGTCCCTTTGGTGTTATCTAACGTATATTCAACAGTATATGATTATACAACATAGGGGAGTAATAGGACACTCTGGTTTGACTGTCACTGGGTCACTGGAAACTTGTGGAGAGATGGGTACGGAAGACAATATTAGCCTTTTGTATCGACTACAATGGTGTACTCGTTCCAAAGTCTATAATAGGGGTCTTCAACTTGCAAGAAGTGTGGTACTTTCAACACACTGTCTCCACTACAGTCCACATGTATGCTTTCCATATTTTAACCTTAGAAGTTAGACCTCCATTAATAGGGCAGCCTCTATCCAACATACGGGAGGCGTACTAGGAAGCTCTGTGTGTTAAATCCTGAAGACAGTCACCAATATCCGGGCAATTATATATAACAAATGTTAGAGAATACCGAAGGGGCAATCTAAAATGAACAATCCAAAGAAACTGGCAACATAGGGTACACAAGACAGTTCTGCTTAATAAACGTTAGAGAATACCGAAGAGGCAATAACAAATGGACAATCCAGAGAAACTGGCAAGATATGGTACACAAGACAGTTCTACTTAATAAACGTTAGAGAATACCGAAGAGGCAATAACAAATGGACAATCCAGAGAAACTGGCAACATAGGGTACACAAGACAGTTCTGCTTAATAAACGTTAGAGAATACCGAAGAGGCAATAACAAATGGACAATCCAGAGAAACTGGCAAGATAGGGTACACAAGACAGTTCTACTTAATAAACGTTAGAGAATACCGAAGGGACAATCTAAAATGGAAAATCTAAAGAAACTGGCAAGATAGGGTACACAAGACAGTTCTACTTAATAAACGATAGAGAATACCGAAGGGGCAATCTAAAATGGAAAATCAAAAGAAACTGACAAGATAGGGTACACAAGACAGTTCTACTTAATAAACGATAGAGGATACCGAAGGGGCAATCTAAAATGGAAAATCCAAAGAAACTGACAAGATAGGGTACACAAGACAGTTCTACTTAATAAACGATAGAGGATACCGAAGGTGCAATCTAAAATGGAAAATCCAAAGAAACTGGCAACATAGGGTACACAAGACACAGTACGGAGACAAACAAAATAAATAAACGTGAGAGAAAACCTAAGGGTCAATGAAAAATGAACAATCCAAAGAAACTGGCAACATGTTTCTGTACCTCTGCTATGCATTAACATTATGACACTAAGTACATGAAAAACAAACAACTCCAGATTCGTTCATATTTCACTACTACATGAAATCGCACAACGGCAACGGAATAAAGTGATAATCGTCAATGATTTGTCACTGAGTTTGTACTTTTGACAAAAAACAAGTGCTTTGTGGTTAATCTTGCCTTAATAAACCCGTCTTTCTAATTACAAAAAAAAATAAAAATTAAGAATTAAGTGGTTTTAAATCTTTCATGTGACTTTCAAATAATAGCAAACACGTGTTGGGTGACGAATTTTACATGAAGGATATGACAAGTACAAATTTCTTAATTAATGTTAATTAGAAGAAGTGTTACATAATATCAATATGACACAACGTTACGAAATTTTCTCTTTTCAAACTTCTGACAACACATGTATCTCATGAGGAACAATGTCTTTAATTAACAAGATATCTGACTAACAACAGGGACCGTGGTGGTCATGATCGTATGGTAGTTGGATTTACTGTGCAATCGGTGCATATCACCACTAAAGTTGGGAGTTCGAATTCCGCTCATGGAGATGTCTACCCGATACAACATTATGTGATAAAGTTTGCCAATGACTTGCGACAGGTCGGTGGTTTTCTCCGGTTACTCTGGTTTCCTCCACCAATATAACTAACCGCTGCGATATAACTGAAATATTGTTTAAAGTGGCGTTAAACATCATATGCATAACCCTAACCCTTTTCAAACTTCTGACAACACATGCATTTTACAATAAACAATATCTATAATTAACAAGATGTCTGACTACCAACAAAGAATTCAGAAAACATTGCAAATCTGTACAACAACAAAATTGGTTTCCTTGGCATAAAATGAAAAACAAAAATTACCACACTCTTCTCGAGAAGAGTTTGAAGATACCAAAGGGGTAATCAGAAACCGTATATCGAAGAAGAATAGACAACACAATGACCAAAAGTAAAAGCACAAAATGACAAACAACGATCGACAAAACATAGATTGCTAGTTAATATCGAATGACAATTTTCACCTATATCATTTAATTTGTATATCTTCGTAGGGTTGTGATATAGTAAATTAAATAAGATTTAAATTAAATAACAGCAAACTTTTAACACAACAAAATTATGTAGATGTATAAACCATGTTATCTGCTTTAACTCTTTATATTTCAATTTAATTGTTTTTTTAAATAATCTTCATCATAATCTTTATTGCATATAAAACCCTTTTGAGTATAAACATAAACTAACATTATAAAGACAATGTATATATATAAACAAATATAGTGTCTTATATGATTTGACCAACGTGAACCAAATATTCCCTTTTCTAATGATCTCTTAATAAAGTTACAACACTAGGCATATGTTTCTTTCATACCTTAATATTTTCATACCACCACGAGGTATCTCTTGTTTTGTTCATTTAATAGAGATACAAATATTAGATTGTACAACATTTTTAGTCAACTCAATCAACCACACAGCAAAATAACTTTAATTCACTTGAAAATAATATCAATAATGAAAGTTTGAAGATAATAACATGACAATCAGAAACTACAAACTGAATAAAAGAGGACAACTCCATGGCTAATGTTAAAACGGCAAAAATATAAATAATGGTCCACAAAGGACCACTCAAAGATAGAGTAACACGAACCCACCAAAATATGAGGAGTGAACTAAAGTGGTCCGGTGAAATTGACAAACCCTGTTACAAAGACAAATCAAAATGTCGGAACAACACGATTAGCCATAAAGGTGACTGGAGTGCAACCAGAATGCCGATGTTGATTGTTGATGGTATATTTCCGACAAAATATGGGATTGAAAGTTGACTGGCCATAATCGACAGAATGCGGATGTTTGATGGTTTATAGCACAATTATGAAAGCATGTGGTTGTTGGGGATAGAAAGCACATTTCTGTCAAAATGTAGATCGTGAAGTACGTAGTATTTCTATGTGTATGTAGTAAATATGATGTATTTCTTTGTTCATGGGCATATTTTTGTTGTTCAAGAAGGATAAAGATAATATTGTAGAAATTTGTTTTTGCATAAATGTATATTTCAGACAGAATGTGGACTTTGAAAGTTGATATACATTTCCAAATGACATGTAACGTGGTTTTGACAGATAGTAGCCTATTGTCTACAGACCTATAGCGTGGCTTTGACTATGGATAGCCTATTTTCTATAGACCTGTAGCGTGGCTTTGACAGCTGGTAGCCTATTTTGTACATACCCCATATATTAAAGAATGACGAGGACACAGAAGGTAAGACATTATCAAAATGCCATACAATAATTGTTGTCATAAATATTATAAATGCCAAACAAGAAACCTATTATAATTATTAGGATTCAATTATAAGACTCTTTCTGACGGATATCTTTCATCTTATATCACGTCTTATTAAATAATTGTCATAAAACATCTCCATTCAACACCTTCAAAACTAAACCAGGTAATTAGTATGTAATTGTCGTTTGCAGCAGTTTGATTTTGATTGATATGCATGATATATAGCACTGAACTGCTTCAAAATGTCCTGACATAGAATTATAACAGTGCTGTCAAATAAATAAATTATTAAGTTAAGGTCGAGAAAAATCATGTATTACGTCATCTCATTAAGCCAAGCTTTTATAATATGCTACACCCTCTTCCTGCCCTAACATCTGACAGAACATGATTGGACGTCATGTCAAAATAGGCTAGTGATCAGCCAATAAAAGCATCATTGGAAAAATCATAACAACGCCTTTCGATCTTAAAACAGACCTACAATATATATATTATAGCAAAGGGACAACAATAATGCATCGGTATTTACATTATCCAAAGAACAAAATTTTTCGTCACAGGAAAATATCATGTTTTGTAATCCAGAACTTAGACAAATTGCTCGTCCCAGAAGAAATCAAATAAAACACAAATCAGGGAACAATGGAAAATAATATTAGCGATAATCCGCTAACAAAACAAAACAAGATATTTGTCATCTTTAGTGTGAGCATGCTGTAATATCCAACCGTAGCACATGTTAAATGATACCTGTGAAAAATATTAGACAGTGATGTAAACTAGGAAATGTTCATTTACTGTCCATACATACAAGTGTGGTAAAAAAATATTAAAACAACCTGTATATATCGACTATATATATCTACCCATCTGATGTCTAAGTATACTAGAAGCACAGTGAAAAACGAAGCAGTTCGTAACTTTGGTCATTTTGTCTTACTAATGTTAAAATATTGGTTAAAATTATTTGATAACCTCCCTTAAGGTGGTACCATACACTTCATGTAAAATTTTATCTGCTCTTTTAATTTTCTTATTTTTTTTGGCAGTGTGTTTTAATATATTCACTGTAATAAATATCAAAATGAAAATTTTAGCAAATTCCAACCAACAAACTCAGAGCTATAAATTCACTAGCCACATAACAGCTTTTCTCTCTGTGTTTTTGATCACCGAGATGCTTGAAATCTACATACAAACATCATATGAACAAAACGTTCAATTGATTTTAAAGAGTTATCTCCCTGTAGTGTATGGTACCACCTTAAGAAAAGTTTGAAGATAACAAATGGGCAATCAGAAGCCGTAAATCGAAAAGGGACAGACTGCCAAAATACAATGACCAAAAGAAAAAGGACAAAAGGACAAACAATGATGTACAAAGCCCGATACAGAAAACTAAAGAGTCAACAACATGAACATGACTAAAAATCGGGGGTGCACTCAGTTGCTCCGGAAGGGTAGCAGTTCCTGCTCCACTAGTGACACCCGTTAAGCATCCGACAAATCATTTGTGATAATAGACATTGATTATAATGATAGATGTAAATCAAATTACCACGATAAAAAGAACCCTTCAAATAAACGTTAGAGAAAACTGAAAGTGCAATCAAGAATGGACAATCCAGAGATACAAAGCAACATTGAGTACAAGACACAGAACGAAGCATAAACAAAGCACAACAATAAAATTAAGGTAAGCACTTCCTGATGTTAATAAGACACCAAAGTGTTACAAATAGTCAAGTCAAATAAACGTTAGAGAAAACCGAAGAGGCAATCAAGAATGGACAATCCAGAGAAAGTGGCAACGTTGGGTATGCAAGACACAAGACGAAGACAAACAAAGCAAATTACAATTATTTTTTAAAAACTTTTAAGCATTATATTTATGTTTTTATAAAATTCTAGATGCATATTCTACATGTACTGTTTTCAAGGTCAATAATCTTCAACAAGCAGTATTGAAAAAAATGAAAAAAATGTTGTTTACTTATTGCAATTTTTCTTGATTTTCCTGGTTATTTCCCGAACTAATATTTTTCTTCTGAATATTAATATACGTTAATTTATTTCTCTTTTTCTCATTTGTTTCATTTTTTCATTAAAAATAATAATTTGGAAAATCCGAATTCGTGTGAACTGGAGTTAATATTAAAAGTATAATTGCCATAATCATATTCATAAAGTAAAATTCCTCATTTATGACTTATCATCGGGTTTGCCAAATGTGGAGCAGGATATTCCCCACTCTTCCGGAGCACATGAGGTTTAGTTGGGGTTCGTGTTTTGTAGATTGCTGTTTGCCCTTTTTATTTTGCACATTGTGTTGTCTTTCCTTCTTCGAATTACGGTTTCCTATTACCCCTTTGGTATCTTCATCCTATTAACCCTTTGGTATCTTCATCCTATTACCCCTTTGGTATCTTCATCCTATTACCCCTTTGGTATCTTCATCCTATTACCCCTTTGGTATCTTCAAACTAGTATGACAGTTGATAATAGTTTGAAACATTCGCTTTAATTTCACATATAGTATATAAATTTAATTATGGTCCGTGTTGCTCAACTTTTTTCGTTTCCTGTGTTGTGTGTTTTGTTTAGTTTGTCTTTTTTCGATGTCTTGTATCCATTGCTTCCTGTTTCTCAAGATTATCCATGCTTGATTGTCCCTTCGGTTTTATCTAACATATATTCAAGAGTATATGATTATACCACATAGGGGAGTAATAGGACAATCGGGTTTGAGTGTCACTGGAAACTTGTAGAGAGATGGGTATGGAAGACAAAATTAGCCTTTTGTATTGAATACAAGGGATTAGTCGATCAAAAGTCTATAAACGGGCTTTTCAACTTGCAAGAAGGATGGTACTTTCAAAATACGGTACTTACACTGTACTACCGTCCACAGTTAGGCTTTCCGTATTATAACCTAAAAAATATATCCAACACATGGAAATATACCACGCCATTATGTGTGTTGAGCCCTGCAAAACAGACCTGTAGCGTGGTTCTGACAGCTGGTATCCTATTTTCTATAGACCTGTAGCGTGGTTTTGACAGCTGGTAGTCTATTTTCTATAGACCTGTAGCGTGGTTTTGACAGCTGTGGCCTATTTTCTATAGAACTGTAGCGTGGTTTTGACTGCGGATAGCTGATTTTCTGCAGACCTGTAGCGTGGTTCTGACGGCTGGTAGCCTATTTTCCACAGACCTTGTACAATTAAAGATTGAAGAGGACACAAAAGGTAAGACATTATTAAAATGTATACATTAATTGTTGTCATGACAATTATAAATGACAAACAAGAAACTTATTATAATTATTAGGATTCAATTATAAGACTCTTTCTGACGGATATTTTTCATCTTATTTCACGTCTTATGAAATAATTGTCATAAAACATCTCCATTCAACACCTTCAAAACTAAACCAGGTAATTAGTATGTAATTGTCGTTTGCAGCAGTTTGATTTTGATTGATATATATGATATATAGCACTGAACTGCTTCAAACTGTACTGTCATAGAATTATAACAGTGCTGTCTAAAACATAATATATTATTATGTTAAGGTGGAAAAAGTCATGTATTACGCAATATGAATAAAACAAGGTTTTATGATTTACTAGTACTACGACCCTTCCCTCCCCTAACATCTGACGACATAGGCTCATGATCGTCCAATGAAAACGTCAATAGCAAAATTACAACAGCGCCTTTCGAACATAAACCAGAACAAAACATGGTATTATTGAAAGGGAAAATAATAATGCATTAGTATATGCATAAACAAACGAACAAAAGTTTCCACCACAAGAAAACGGGGAAATATTATGTTTTGCAATCCATAACTTTGCCAACTTGTCCGTCCCAGAAGATATAAAATAAAACACAAATCATGGTAGAAAAGAAAATAATATTAGCGATAATCTGGATACAATACAGCACTGCGGCAAGGAAAACAATATTTATATATTATTTATATCAATGCTATCGCCATTTTACTTTTAGTACAAACATGCTTCAATATCCATCCGTTAGCTCAGGTTAATCGATACCTGTCAAGACTAGCAGATAGTGTTGTAAATAAACGTTAGAGAAAACCGAAGGGGCAATCAAAAATAGACAATTCAGATAAACTGGCAAAATATGACACACAAGACACACAAGACGAAGACAAGCAAAACAAAACAAAAAACACAACGCAATATGTCTTGGACACCACTATACACAAGACACAAGACGAAGACAAGCAAAACAAAAAACACAACACAACACAATATGTCTTGGACACCACTATACACAAGACACAAGACGAAGACAAGCAAAACAAAACAAAAAACACAACACAAT
>MJUT01036034.1:286317-302492 GCA_002080005.1 Gigantidas platifrons | reverse complement strand
ATATATATTAAATTTCTATTTTCATTCAGAGAGACTAGTGTAGTTATTTATAGTTCATTCAGATGACTATATTTAATTTGAAACTGATCAAGTTACAGTTGTGGTGGCTGTAGAAGTTTATATAACTGAGAGGTAATTGGCTTAACAGATAAAGAAGGATAGAGAGGTGACAAGGGCGTAGTCAAAAGTGTGAGGGTGGGAGAGGGGGGGGGGCAAAACTATGTTTGCCACCACGTTTTTGGCCACTATTAAGAAAATCTTAATTTTTACCATGAAAGAAAAACTGTCCAGGAAAAATAGGTGAAAGAGTATGTTTCGACGACAGGAATGACTTTTTTCTTACTTGTTAGTTTTGAAAGGTACATGAATTTATAACGCAATAGACAAAAGCAAATTTCTTAGTTCAAATATAATACTTTAAAGTAAGAAGAATTTCGTAGCTATGCAAATAAATATATAATCTATTGCAGATGAATGTGACTGATGATCGATTTATCATTAGCACCATTCGTCGTTTTGCTATTTCTCCAATACAATTTCGTCCATCTGATTGAACTGCCATAGGGGATAATTTTTTTTTAATTATGTCAGGGAGTTGTAGTGATGGAATTGAAGAACAAAATACGCTTTACACCCCCCCCCCCCTTTTCCTGATAAGACCAAATTATTTACGAAAGTCGATTTATTTCTGCAATGTACACAATTAAGAGGAACTAAAGTTTTTATGACTTTGTCAATAGAACATATAATTTTGGTCGTTAGCATAGTACAATAAACTGGCATTGAGATATGTATGTATGTTTGAAACGATAAATTTAATTGAATGTGCCGAAATAGTAGTCGCCCTTGGTAAAAAAAAGCTACTTAGAATATACAAATTGTTTGATATTAATTATATGACGAATCGAAATTCTTTTAGTTTCACTGTTTGCTAACTTTAATTACTTACAAATGTTTCCTGCAACAGTTTGGAGAAAATTGTACGTTTCAATAAAGATTTATGTAAAAAAACACACTTTGCAATCAATGAACTTTTAAGTGCCTTTGTGTCTAAAATGTTTGAATGATTTACACTTTCCACATATACATGTAGCCTGTGTTGCTTTCCTATTAATTGTTAGATAAATATATTGTGTTTTTAATTCTTTTATTTTCTTTGTGTTTACATCTTCCAATTTATGAAAATACATCAAGATTCAACTACAAGTACATGTATAATAAATTATTATTTTATATAGGACTACAATAAAAGTCAATAATAATCATTGCATTTCAAAAATCAACTACTGAGCTAAAACATGTGCTAGTATGAATATGCTACGAGAAAGGACATATTATCACGATACCCATCGATCTTTCTCCTGTCCGGTGTCAGTATTTTATCTTATGAGTAGGTTCCATATTTTAATTACTGATTCCAGGTCCTGATTTTATGCGGTAGCTCTGTATCCGGATTTTATATACTAGGTATCTAGTCCGCATAGCGATCTTGATTTTATTAATGATCTAAAATGCCATTTTTAAACACATTTAATTTTATCCATTGTGCAATCGAGTGTCTCTGATTTTGTCAATTATTGCAGAAAATATGCTAATTTGGCTGATTTTGGAAATCCTACTCTGAAACCCTTGCATTAATTTAATCCCTCTCATAAAATATATATCAAGGTAGCACATGAAGGATTATAAGAAGAATGAGAATAAAAATATTTATTATTCCAATCAATGAGCCCACATATATATATATGTAGAATTGCCTCCAATGACAATAATCAATATATATGTAGAATTGCCTCCAATGACAATAATCAATGTATACAATTTGTTTGCCCCTATTGTGGGCTCATTGATTGGAATAATAAATATTTTTATTCTTATTCTTCTTATAATCCTTCATGTGCTACCTTGATATATATTTTATGAGAGGGATTAAATTAATGCAAGGGTTTCAGAGTAGGATTTCCGAAATCAGCCAAATTAGCATATTTTCTGCAATAATATATAAATACAATGTTTCTTGTCGGGTTCAGAGCCTTACTTTTTTTTAAATTAATAATATAAACATAAAGAGAAAAAATATTTCAGTATCATAAACCCTGCTTCAGTTTTCTTGTCTCAAGGCACTCACTACTATAGGGGTTATTGAGGTACCCATCATAATGCACTATTGTACCCACATTACTCACATTACTCAATGGATACTACCTATTATTGAAATTAGAACATAATTCTGAAATTTTCTGATAAAAAATTTTTCTACTATTATTATATATAGGGCAATCGATTAAAAAATTATATTCATCCTCAATTTTTTGTGTTATGCACAGTTTACATAATCGTTCTTCGGTTTCCAAGTTTTTATATCTACCAGTTTCAATCATAAGAGGATGTGCACTAATTCTGATTTTACAAATTGCCTGTCTTATTTTGAAATCATTAAGAAATGTATATTTTTCTCTAATAAAATGTTCCTTGAATGTAAAATATATAGGGAGTTTTCCCTTTTTGTCTTCATTTATACATTTTTTTTAAATTATACCAATAACTAAGAAAACTATCACATAAATATTTTTTCACATTGTTACATAGAGTGCCTACATAGACATTAACATTTGATATATTCATCTTATTTAATATTAGTAATATACTAGAATACCATGTATTTGTTTGACATAAATTCAATTCCTTATTACAAACAAAAGCATCATAAAGTAAACCTTCTGATAAATTATTAAGCCTGTGAAAATACTTCAACATTGACAGAATTAATGAGAAATACATAGGGTATCGTTCCAATTCTGCATAACTGCAATGTTACTTGCTTTTCGATTAACACCAACAATATATTTCATAAATCTATTGTGCGACTTTTCAGTTATTCCAGATGCACATACTTTATCTAAAATATAATCACTATATATATATATTGCAAATATCCAGAAAGCTTTCTTCTCAGAAAATTATATTAATATATATTTAATATATAAAATATATATTAAACATTTTATTTCTATATGAAAATGAAAATTTCTTGACATTGTCTTAGATAAGAGCATTATTTCAAAAGCGTCTTATCTGTTTAAATTAATTTTTAGGATAACAATCTCTTTTCCAAATTCTGCACTAGTCTTGTCCAGCTAATGGTTACAGTAATAAATGTCAAAATATATTGATGAAACAGACACATAAAATAATTAAACCAGACTAGTTAAGCAAAAGTAAACAGTGATATATAGTGCTATGTGGGAATATATTGTCATCAAAGTGTGTTGTTGATCAACTTAGCTTTAGTTTTATAGTATGATGATAACAATGATGAAATAAAATTCTGTTTTTAAATTCCAAATAATTTGTGAAGTAAAAATGATAACTTTTGGCAAAATAATATGGGGCACCCCTTTGAACCCTCTTCTACTTCGGATTTGTCAACGTGTGATGAGAGTTATATATATATATAACTATAAATTTGGAAAGATGAAATTTTGGCAACATCATTATATAACAATGTCGTTCCTAGTTCACAGAGAGTGCAATAATTATGAAAGAATATTCTCCATTACTGTGAACTGCTATATTGACGAAATTGTCATTTTCATTGATTGTTTTATTTACTCGTGTAGTAATTTGTTAAACGGCATTTAATTGCCCAGAAAGAACATCAGTTTGTTATCTTTGCACCCATTGGTTAATCAGGATATTGAATTTCGAATCTCAAATTTCAGATATTGAATCTCGAATTTCGAATCTCGAATTTCGAATGATCCTTCTGGGCTTTCGTACAATATGGCGAGGTTTGGCATTATAAACGCAGACGATTTTTTTTCTCCGGAATGAGATGTTATGTATTAAACATATTATTTTCTTCTCTGTTGGGAACAGTTTTCATATAGTGTTGTCTGGTGAGGTATAGTGCCCTCACCGTTGGCTCAGAAAACGTCAAATTTAGTACCCATATCGTTTTTAGTTTTTCTAGGGGTCAGTTCAATCTTCTCAAGGAACACTAACACCTACAATAGAAAGAATATTTGCACTTAACTAGAGATATGGGACCTTCCTGTGCTATTTTAAAGGGAGCATCAATTAAATCAGTTCCATAGACTGCAAATTGAACTTCTGAGTTTACTTTTTGTACATTTTATCTTAGAGATATTGATGTTGAAGACTTGAAGTATTACAGAGTTGATTATTTTTCCGACGAGTTGCGTTTGGAGAGTATATACAGTTGAAGTATTTTATTAAGTTATTGGCGGAAGGATTTTAATTTACCTATGTTTATGAATACAGTAATTAAGTAGAGAGATGTATGGTGATTAAAGCCAATTTCAACAATATTTCAGTTATATGGTGGTGGTCAGTTTTATTGGTAGAAGAAATCGGAGTACCCAGAGAAAACCACCGACCTGTCGCAAAACACTGACCAACTTTATCACCTAATATTGTATCGAGTACATCTCGCATGAGAGGGGTTCGAACTCACAACATTATAGTGGTGATAGGCATTGATTGCATAGGTAGTTATAAATCCAACTAACCATACGATCATGACCACGACGGTACCTTTGTAATCAAGTAGAAGATATAAAAAAAAATACATCACACCACCTACTTTGGGATTGTTTTGAAATCTGAATCCTAAAGTATATTTCTGACTGGTAAGTATTAAGCAATGCAATAAAGTTACAATTTTGTGAATAAGTCCAATCCAATTTCCCCCATCCTCCCCATGTAATTTGCCGAAGGGATATACACTATGTAGTATTTGATTTCCCGCCATAATAAAGTTGGGTGCTCGCACAAATGATCTGGATTCTTGGGATGTTTTGTTTAGATCATCTGAACGTTTGCAAGTTGGGTGAACCTAAGTTAGGTAGAATTATCTTCCATCAAACTCAGAAATAGTTTTTTTTTACCCTTTGCATGAAATTTTTATGTAATTTTCAAATAATGAAGTAACCATATTTCATGTATTTCAGCAGAAAAAAATTCGCTGTGAAATTTATAGTGAATGATGGAGCTGCATGTGGTCGGTTTTATATTGCTTTGGCTTCAGGCAGACAGCAAAGGTTCGTTAAGAGATAAGAAATGTGAACAAACGCTAGTCATTGATTTAAGTTGTAATACTGCAAAGTAGACTCGTTCATCCTATTCTTAGCATGTTTATCCGGTTGGTTAATATTTTAAATCACGGTGGTTAATTTCTACATGGAAATTTCCACCAAATTTCAACGTCATTAACGACGGAAATTAGAAACTTTGCAAGCTTCTGCTACCAGTTGATTACAATAGATAGTTAAATGCTAGAGCTTTACAACTTGAATGGAGAAATATCGTAGTCCACTGGTAGCAGTATGAGAATCAATACTTATATGGGTATCTAAATCCAATTCAACAATATTTCAGCTGTATTGTAGCGGTTAGTTTTATTGGTGGAGGACAATGTAGTACGTGTAGAATAAAAAAATAATGTGTCGCAAGTCACTGCACAGAAGTTGGAAATTTATCAATATATCTAAAATATCGTGCAAAAGAGGAGGGGGGAAATACAAAATGTACAATGAAAATTAAAAACACATAGATATTTAATTTTGTGTACCCTCAAAGACAAATGATTAGAAATCCAAATAAGAAAGAAAACCAAAGGACCAAAACAGGATAGACAGCATAAGCTAAGATCAGATATGGCTGAAGTTTTACAAATGTAGTGAACAATGAATGCAACGCGATTTTGGAATGGTACTTTCGCCGATTTTGGGAGCCTGTCAACTGGTGTTATTTTTTTTACCAACAATGTTTTTGAACAATTCTGTGTACTTTTCAAATTATTTTTTTAATCATTTATGCATCTATTAGAGTATTTTTCTTCGATAACTCTTTACTCACAATTCCCGGTCGTCATCAACTGGCTACGGAACTGTTACAAAGTTTTCTTTATAAAATACAAAATCACTTTTCATATTTTTTGTTTAATCAATTTCATTAACTTATTAATGGGATGGTATATTAATGTGTAGGTAAATAAAATTATAGTCAATTTATTATTATAGCTGAATTATAATCGTAAATTCACAGCTTGCATAATTTTGTATTTTTTTTAGTTTACTGGCATGTGTCAAACAAACCTGTAATCTATGGAGACAATATCATATTGACATGCAAAACAGGGCATGTGTTGACAGACAGAGGTGAATGCCCGGTTCGTCAATGGTACGGCGGTCACAAGGATAAGCTATTGCTTTACAATAAAGTTTCTCTAGATGCAACAAAATATGAGGATAGAACGAACGTGTCATCCACAGAGTTTTCTCTTGTTATTAAAAACTATACTGAGTCAGATCTCAACATTAACTATACATGTTCATGTGGTTTTAAGTCGTATACAAAGCGTCTTGGTCTAAATGATGACAACTTCATAGGTAAGTATATTGATTAGTACATTTGATACAAGACTGGGTTTTCTTTATATTGTTTCTGCAATTACTGATCGTCAACAAAAGCAATTCCTGTTGTTATGTCAATAATGAGAAACCAAGTGCAGACCTGTTTACCACTACGATTTCAGCGTAGTTTCTACGATTTTTGACCCCTAAATTACGCTCTACGCCCTCATAAGTTATTTCTACGCCAATAAGTTGGAAAACTGAAAAAAAACGTCAGAAAGTACTTTTGTTTCTTATGGAAGATAACCGAAAGCAACACTGAATTTTTATCGTTTGAACACTTTAAAATAATTGTTTATCCGTGCTCCTTACAAACACTTTGATGATCTAATAACATGTGTATGAAAATTAATGGCGGCATGAATAATTGTCAGTGATAAGAGAAAGATGTAAACATGAATATACGGAAATTTGGAATTGTCTCAAACCCTCAACAATGGGGGATACATTTGTACCGTGTTCTACTTGTCAGATTGACTTTAAATGTCTGGTTAATGAAGTGATAACCCCCATATTTGAAATTTGTCGATGAAGTTGAGAGTAAAGGGGGAAAAATCAGATTTATCGTAAATTAAGGTTTGCAAATATATAGAGATTGTATAATCTTATTTAGCAATTAATTATCTTTACATTTAACTAAATATATGTACGATTATTGATCTATTAAGCTGTTTTCAGATATTTTATGTGATAGCCCTACTACCAAAAAATTTCAAATAGTCATCTAATCTCTAAAAACCCAATATTGGTTATTTGGATTTTTTTGCACCGTATTGTAGGATTAATATTCTTATTTAATGAGAACTATACATGTTTTTATATTATTTTAACGTCAATACACTAGTATACATAAATTTGTTCAGAATAATGAATTATAAAAGGAATTAATAGATGTGGTGTTTACATCTACAAGCAAGGGAGATAATCGAACGGCGCAATCATTTCAATGTCTATCGAGTACATGTTAAGCTACCCTATCTAATATATACACAGGTTTTGACTGTACAATTTTAGTTATTGATGCATTAACATAATTTTATGTTAAAAAGGGTTGAATAAACATGTTGCACTGTTAACAAATTTTCAGTATGTTCCATATGCTTTTAGGCTAACCTATAAATCCTTACACTTTATAGATATTACACACAGGTACAAACAAACAATCATATTCAACAAGAAGCTGTATAATATACATTGCAGGAAACAATACCTAATTTTTCAAACTTTTCGTAGTGAGGGGATGCCCTCAAACCCCCTAGCGAATTAAGACTAAAACTACTCTTCAAAGTAGAAAACTACTCTCAGTCAAGGAACACAACTACTCCTATGTGTCAACAGGGGTAAACAGGTCTGCAAGTGTGAGTAGTTACAGTAGTTGTATGAGTGGAGTAAAACCACGAACGGTCGCCAGTTACTGACAAACTTTATCATATAATATTGTATCGAGTACACCTCGTCATGATCGGGATTCGAACTCACAACGTTAGTGATATACACCGATTGCACTGGTATTTGTAAATTCAACTATCATACGATCGCGACCAGGACGACCCCTTTCAAGTTAATTCAGCTATCATCCACATATTATTAAGAAATCTATCATAATATTAACATTGATTGATTGTTTTTACTCAACGTTAAAATTGAAAATGACGTTGTATCGCTCGTTTTCATCATTGGTAATCATCAATCTTATTTTATCCTGCACTGATTCTATTTGAGAAGATCAATTGTATTGACTGGATACATTTTGTTATATACTGTCACTGAACGAAATGTAGATTTTTCTGGTACCGTTGTTAAATGTTACCTGTTGAGTTGAGGGAACCTAGTTGTAAATCCAGTTCACTTCCTGCTGACAGATAATATCAAAAGGGGCAATTAAGGGATAAATATATAATTTTACTATTAATTCAAAATGTAAACGTCGAAGGATTGATATGATTTTTCTCTAAGATAACACACTATTGATGCAGTGTCTTGAAATATAAAAGTGTATGTGTATTCGTCGCAATACTGGGGAAAGGCTTTGTAAACCTCGCCTCTATCCTAGTTTTTAAGCCTCATACACAAAAGCTTTATAGTTAACGGAACTGCACCAATATTGTCTATGTAATGTAAGGATGTCACAGAGAACCCCTTTAACAGATCTTCCTGTGGAAAACAGTTCTCTGATTCTACCACAAAGTTCTCTGAAACTGATATCTTCAACAGGCTCGAGTTTTTGATTGACAACATTTTTGTAATGTTTGGTGGACGTGTTTTTCAACAGACAGTCGGCACCTATGGGTACAAACTGTGCTCATCGTCTCGCCGACTTGTTCCTTTATTCGTATGAGGCAGATTTCATATAGGGGGTCCTCAAGAAAAAGGAAAAGAAGCTAACCCGATCCTTTAATTTCACGTTCCGTTATATAGATGATGTTCTTTCACTAAATAATTCTAGATTTGGTGATTTTTTTTAACGCATTTATCCCATTGAGCTTGAAATAAATGATACCACATATACAGATGTTTCATACCTTGACCTACACCTCAAAATCGACAGTGAGGGGCGGTTAAGAACGAAACTTTACGACAAAAAAGATGATTTCAAATTTCCCGTTGTGAACTTTCCATTTATATGTAGAAACATTCCAGTAGCATATGCATATGGAGTATGTATATCTCTTAGATAATACGATATTCCAGAGCTTGTGGTTCCTATCAGCATTTCCTTGATAAAGGCTTGCTACTAACAAGGAAGCTACTGAACTAAGGGTTCCTTTTGGTAAAACTGCAGTCATCAGTTCGAACATTTTACGGTCGCCATCATGACTTGGTTGACCGTTATATAATTTATGTGTCACAAATGACCACGGATATGTTCCACTTGGCGTAAGCTCTTCCAGGTCCTTTCCTCATTCACGACTTATCACCAGGTATGTAACTAGATTAACACGACGGGTCCCACTAGTGGAGCAGGAACTGCTTACCCTTCCGGAGCACCTGAGTTCATCCCCTGGTGTTTAGTGGGGTTCGTGTTACCCGATCTTTAGTTTTATATTTTTGTTTTGTAGATTGTTGTTTGTCCTTTTGTACTTTTTCTTTTGGCCACTGTGTTGTCTGTTCTTCTGCGATATACGGATTCCGATTGTCCCTTTGGTATCTTCAAACTCTTCTTATAGTTCTTCATCTGAAGCAATTACACTTCTAAACATTTTAATCAATAAGAAATACACATATTCTATGGCTGCATATTTTATATGATACCTTTGTGTATGCAAATTGTATACAGGTAGATGTAAATATCTACACTTCAGTGCATAAAATGAATTTTATGAAAATAAAGTTGCAGCAAACGGTGACCAACAATTCCACTAATATCAACGAAGCGAGCAACCACCTCTCACTTCAAATCAATGAACACAAAAATACCAAACATTCCGATGGAGTTAAAACGCCAAATGAGATCCCACTGTTTCGTTGTCAGTGATATCGCGCTTTTACAATTGACTTCCTGTTACTGTTGGTTGGCTTAAGGAAGTATTAATATGTATTTGTTTTATCATTGCAGTTCCCCCGTTAAGAGTGGACACAAATATTCAACAATCCAATGAAGGGCTCTTAATTTACATACATGTTGAGAGAGTATATCCTCGTCCACTGTGCTCTGTCGTCATTGGGGTAAGTAAAACAAAGCGGCATTGATATAAAAATCTTATATTTCAAGTAATTAACAACGCTCGGTGATATTCCACTTAAACTACATTAATAAATCTAGTCGCCACGAAATAGCTGAACATGTATGTCTAGTGCGGATATCGCAAAGAAAAACACAAAGTACTCAAAATAGAAATGTTCTATTTAAGGGACAATCATAATATAAAATGAATAATAAAACAAATAAACATAGGAAAGAAGAAGAACAAAGCTTGGATAACATTTCATCTACACACAAAGCCTTAATTATAAAAGTCGGTAAGAGATACCTGCATGTAGCATATCAAGTTCATATTGGAAAATGTCTGCAATTACTTGAGACTCTCGAATGCCGCAACAGATGTGTAGTTGTTAGCGTGCTCGCCACGAGTGAGGTAGATCGTGTGTTTAAGCACGAGTCGGGTCAAGCCAAAGACATTCGCTGTTTCTCCGCTACGCACCATTAAGGAGTAAGAAGAAAGGCTCGGTGTCTCAGAATTAAGATCAAGTGTCCTGATGGGGCGACTGATGCAAGTGAGCAAGCATTATAAAAATCTAACTCTGCGTGTTAGTCTAGTACATTTCACCTCATCGAAATAAACAACAACCACTCCCTAGGATGCCGCATGGAACAACCAATCGGTTATAAAGAATTTACAATTTCTTATGTAATGACAAAATTATAGTTTTAACTTAACCGTGTTAGATAATTTAATAGACAGTTATATCCATGTCGATAGTATGGTATTTAAAAAACAAAATATCTAAACAGTCTCAGATAACAAACATAACAAAATACCGTTAACTTTGGGGAACAGAATGTAGGGTAGTCTACTCAAGACCGGTAAATTTACCTTTAGGAACTCTATGCCATCACGTTTATCAAACTTTCATTTTTTAATATTTCTTTAGGAGCGAACAGTGTTTGATAAGTTAACTTTAACATCTGTGAAACGTGGCGAATTTTACTATGGAACATATGAAGCAAGTTTTAACATTCTTGATGATGATTGCGACAAGAAACCGACATTATTGTGTTATATTGCTAATGAATATAGTATTGTCAACACCACCGGGGAGCCGATACGGAACTGCACAGGTACAGAATTTTAATAGTTGGTGTTAAACGTTACTTTAAAGTATATGATGTGATATAATCTGTCGTGTTACGGACGGACGGACAATGGTTTCTCTATTACTCCTATTTCCTTCAACAATAGTTCCTGCGTGCACACCCGGTTTTTGGTGGTCATGGCGTTCATGTTGTTAATCTTTTTAGTTTTCTGTGTTGTTCTATTATGTGAGGGGCGCGGGTGGCTCAATGAGTTAGGTCGCTGGATCTAACAACTCGTACAAGCCTATCACCAATACGGCGTGGGTTCGCGCCCGGCTTTGTAAATTACAAAAAAGGGTGCACTCGACTCGCAACCGCAAGTGATAAAGTTTACCAGTTGCTTGCCCATGGTCGGTGGTTCTCTCCGAGTACTCCGGCTTTCTCCACCACTCAAACTGGTCGCCATGATATAGCAGAAATATTGTTGAAAGTGGCGTTAAACATCAAAAATCAATCAAATCTATTATGTGTCTTTACGTTTTGAGTTCCGTGTTGTGATTTCCGCATAAAAACGATGTTCAGTTCGTTTTTACCTCCAGTTGTAGGAGGGCTAATGTCTTATTTACGGTATTTGTGTTTGTTTGTCCATAGTGGTGAATAAAGCATATTGTGTTGTGCTTTTGATTTGATTTTCTTTGTCTTGTGTACCTTATGTGGCCAGTATCTCTGGATTGTTCATTTTTTATTGCCTCTTCGGTATTCTCTAATGTTTATTTTTAGAAAATGTCAATTAAATCAAAGCGGCCATTTCTACTGTTGGAGGAAATATGTGTAAATAGAGAAAACACTGTGTGTCCGTCTGTCCGTAATATGACATATTTGATCACATCATGTTATATCGAGTTCAGTTCATACTGTATCGTATTCACAGCATTTCTGAAATATAGCAATGTAAACAAGACAGAAAAGTAAACATAAATGATAGTTGAAAATACCCACAAGCAATTACAAAATCAAAATAAAACGTCTATGGCTATAAGTCTACAGAGTGCTTCAGAGATTTACAAGCCGCTTCTTGGCTCTGCGGACCCTGGACTGATGTACGACTGAACACCCCTCTTATAGGCCCTGTGGTTAAAAGATGAATAATTAACCATGTACATCAAATAGTTTTAAATCTAATATGTGGTTCAAGAAAGGTATTTCCAACTTATGGACTTAAATATATTCTTAAGATATACCTACCTTAATGACTCTGTGAGACACATCCGAATTAACCTGGGTAGCCATTTCATTTAACTGGGTTTTTACATCATCAGATGCCCCCGAATAACGACAAAGGTAAAATAATTATTCTCTGTAGCAAATCACAAATCCGACAAAAATACATTCTAGAGAAATATAGAGAAAAACTGCCTACCCTTCCAGAGCCCCTGAGTTCATCCCCGGTTTTTAGTGGGGTTCGTGTTACCCGATCTTTAGTTTTATATATTTGTTTTGTAGATCGTTGGTTGTCCTTTTGTACTTTTTCTTTTGGCCACTGTGTTGTCTGTTCTTCTGCGATATACGGATTCCGATTGCCCCTTTGGTATCTTCAAACTCTTCTTATAGTTCTTCATCTGAAGCAAGTACATTTCTAAACATTCTAATCAATAAGAAATACACATACTCTATGGCTGCATATTTTATATGATACCTTTGTGTATGCACATTGTATACAGGTAGTTGTAAATATCTACACTTCAGTGCATAAAATGAATTTTATGAAAAGAAAGTTTCAGCAACGGTGAACAACAATTCCACTAATATCAACAAAGCGAGCAACCACCTCTCACTTCAAATCAATGAACACAAAAATACCATATTTTCCGATGGAGTTAAACGCCAAATGAGATCCCACTGTTTCGTTGTCAGTGATATCGTGCTTTTACAATTGACTTCCTGTTACTGTTGGTTGGCTTAAGGAAGTATTAATATGTATTTGTTTTATCATTGCAGTTCCCCCGTTAAGAGTGGACACAAATATTCAACAATCCAATGAAACGCTCTCAATTTACTTACATGTTGAGAGAGTATATCCTCGTCCAGAGTGTTCTATCGCCATTGGGGTAAGAAAAACTAAAAGACATTGCATGTACAAGTTTTATATTTCAAGTAAGCAACAACGCTCGGTGATATTCCACTAAAATACTAGATTAATAAACATAATTTCCACGATATAGCTGAACGTTTGTTGCGGGTAGCGCAGAGAAAACGACCGAGTACTAAAAATAGAAATGTTCGATTTAAGGGACTCTCCGAATATGAAATGAACAATATAACAAACAAACAAAGGAAAGAAGAACAAAGCTTGGATATTATTTAATCTTCCACACAAATCCTTAATTCTGAAAGTCATTACGAGATACATACATGTAGCCTATCAAGTTCACATTGGAAAATGTGTGCAATCATTTGAAACTCGAATGCCACAACAGAGGAGGTGTAATTGCTACTTAGCTCGCCACGAATGAGGTAGATTGTGTGTTCGAGCCCCAGTCTGGTCAAGCCAAAGACATTTGATTGTTCTCCACTAAGCATGGACCATTAAGGTGTAAGAAGAAATGCTCGTTGGTTGAGAAAATTGAGGTACACATGTAATGTGTCCTAGTGGAGCGTCTGATGTTTCAGTGAGCTAGTATTATACATATATAACTAAGTGTGTTGGTCATTTACCCCCATCGAAATGTAACTTGTTCTCGCCATGATATGACTAAAATGTTGCTCACTTGATGTTCAGCAACAACCACTCCCTATGATGACGCATTGAACAACCAATTCATTATACAGAACTTACAATTTCTTCAGTAATGACAAAATTATAGTCTTAACGTATTTGTGGTAGTTAATTTAATGGACAATTACATCCACATTCAGTGTGGTTTGTAAAAAATTGTATTACTACACAGTCTCAAACAAGAGAAATAATAGACTCCAAGATACCGTTAGCATTGGGATACAGAAGGGAGGCTACCCAAGACCGATAAATGTACAACTGGGAAATTGGGAACTCTCTCTCTCTCTCTCTCTCTCTCTCTCTCTCTCTCTCTATATATATATATATATAGGTCTGAAAATTAAACAAACAGTGTTAGAATTAGATCTTTGAGCTGACAATTTGTTGTTCTTCCCTCGACGGGATTTGAATTCGCACCATTGATACACTGCAGCACCAATCGCTTAGCCTTAATGTGCAGCCCCCTAGACCACTTGAATAGTCGAAGTGTTACCTTGTGTGGTAATGAACATCTAGAGATAGACAGAAGACATGAGTCTAAGCATGTGTAGATGGTACATATATACTTAATATTATAATTTGACAACAATCTAACTAAGCAATTTTAATATTTAATATATGTTTATGTCATCACGTTTATCAAACTTTCACCTTTTCACATTTTTTTTCAGGAGCGAACAGTGTTTGGTAACTTAACTTTTACATCTGCTGTGAAACATGGCGTATTTTACAATGCAACTTATGAAGCAACCTTTAACATTGTTGATGATGACTGCGGCAAGAAACCGACATTGTTGTGTTATATTGGAAGTCAATATACTATTGTCAACACCTCTGGAGAGCCAATACAAAACTGCTCAGGTACAGGATTTTAATAATTAGTGTTAAATGTTACTTTTAAGAAAATGTCAATTAAATCGTGGCCGACATCGCTATTGTTGGAGGAAATAGGAGTATATAGAGAAGCTATCGTCCGTCTGTCCCTCCGTTATATGAGAAATTTTATCACATCATGTTATATTGAGTTCAGTTTGTATTGTATAATATTTAAAACATTGCTAAAACATAATAATGAAAACAAAGTAGATATTAAGAAAGCTTGAAGATATCAAAGGGGCAATCATGAAGATTTAAAAACATGCTTCTTTAAATTAATAGTATTATTTTAAAATAACATATATAAACTAAATACATTTCTGCTTTTGTTGATCGGGCATGAATTGTCTTCAGGATAATATTTTGAAACAAATTTAATTCTATGAAAAGTTTGAAGATACTAAAGAGGTCAAAAGCAGTAAATCGAAGAAGGACAGACAATACAATGGCGAAAAGTAAAAAGGACAAAAAGATCTAGAACACTACAGATTGAGCAACGTAACTGCACTAAAAACCCGGGGGTATACTCTGATGCTTCGGAAGAGTTGACAGTTCCTGTTCTACTAGTGTCACCCATCGTGTGACTGTTTAACTATACGACCATCATCTGATATGGAAATAGTGTTGAACACTATTATTCGTAAATAAATAAAAATAACATCAATAAAACATGAACAGGCATTGGACAACAGGCCCAATCCATCAACACCAATGACAGATGTTCTTTCTATGATACGCTTAGTTCTTGAAAATAATAATTTTTCCTTCAATGGAAAACATTATCTACAGGTGGAAGAAACAGCAATAGACTCACGTTTGGGTATGAACTACACTAGTACATACTTAGGTGAATGGGAACAAAAGTTACTTGAGCAATCTTCTGACAAACATCACACTTACTTTCGGTAGGTTGATGATATATGGGGCATCTGGTTACACGGAGAAAAAACATTGAAAAAATTCTTTGATCTGGCAAATTCTATACACCCGAGAATAAAAATCGAACTTATATTTTCTAAAAACCAAATTGAATTTTTGGACACCATAACAGTTTTGGATAATGGGCTTTTAAAAACAAAGCTATACGAAAAACTAACGGATAAACATATGTATCTCCACAAACGATCAGACCATCCAAAGACAGTTAAAAAGTCAATACCGTATGGTTTGGCAGTCAGAGTTAAACGAATTTGTGATGATAAGGAAGAGTATGAAAAGGAGAGAAGTATGATAAAAGAGAGATTAACACAATGAGGATACAACTCTAATCTGATAGAAAAACAACTGTTGAAAGTGGATGAGCTTGATCGAAAGGAAAGTTCAAAATACAGAAAGGAACACAAGAATAAAA